>JAVYJV010000099.1:0-189577 GCA_034509755.1 Anisodus tanguticus
TTGAATTTAAACTAAATACTAATAAAGCTGCTTCTGAAAATTTATAAAATGAGCTTGTTATTGATGCAATACGCTCTAATCCACCAGTATCCCATAATTGAATTTTGATTGGTCTTAAACCAGGAACATCATATTTTTTTGAAAAATAATCTAACCCTAAAGTTGATTTTCGACAATCAAAGCTACTTTTATTAGTATTATCAACAAAAGTATTATTGATAAATCTTCTTAAAATTGATGTTTTACCGACACCATATTCTCCACATAAAATAACTTTTAACTCAGGTATATTTGTTGAAGCCATTATCACAATTAAGTTTTTTTTTAAATTTTGATTTACAAAATTCTTAAAATTGTTGTAAATTAATAGTTTTATTTCGTTTCCTTAAACCATGTTAAATCATTTTATTTTTTAATTGAAAAATTTATTTTATTCATCAAAAATAAGATTAGGAATTATTTAAAATAATTTTAACTTTTATTAAGTAAAATTATTAAAACTTTCATTATCACATATGATAATATTTGCTTATTTACATTTCTATTTTTTCATTAATCAAGTTACTTTAGACGTTAATTACTCCACCTATATTTTATTACTTTGAACTAAAATACCGCCAACAATAAAAACGTCAAAAAAATCATTTTAATAACACTAAAACTAGTTCACTTATGTCTTGAAAATAAGAAAAGTTTATTTATTTAAAATAAAAAAAAGCATTTGTTAATCCTTTTAAATAAATTAAAATACATCAATAAATATTCTTAGTTAGCTTAAAAAAATTATTTCTAATACTAAATAAACAAAAATGTTTCTTTCATTGTTACTTAGATGGCTCTTTATAACTTTGAAGAATAATTTCATCTTTTAAATAAACTTTTTTAATTAAAAAGCGCAAAAATTAAATTAATTCAAAAATTATTTTTCAAAATTAAAATTTTCAATTTAAAAATTTTTTATCTTTCACATTTTGAAAATATTTAATCAAACACACTTGTATAAAACACTGTTTTCAAATAAAAAAAATTAATATTCACCTTATTTGTTTTGTAAACTTTTGGCCATTGCTCTATACTGTCATAATAAAACAATAAGTCAACATGAGAATTCTCAGTCTAAAAAAAATAAAATATTAGTTAAAATAATAAAAAGTATTAAAAAGTTTTAGATTATTAAGTTTGAAAAAAAAAATTTTTTCTTAAAAATCTTTAAAACATTGAAGAATAATAAAAAAATTAGAGTGAAAAACTAAAAAAAACAATTTTAGAAAAAATTTTCTTGTCTAAAGAAAAATTAAAGAAAAAGTTTTTTTAAGAAAAACAAAAAATAAAAAAAAATTTCTTACATATGGATAAGTAACATTAAAAACAAATTTACCATAACCTGAAAAAAAGCAAAATCTCATCAAAAAGTTCCAATTCTAATTAAAAAAGTTTTAAAAAATTAGTTAAACATTTAAATTTAATTTTCAAATTTAATTTTCAAATTTACATTTTCAGTTTTTAACCGATTTATAACAATTTTATTTTGTGTTAGAACAATTTTTGATATCAAAATTAAAGAAACTAAAAATTTAAACATTTTAAATTTACATTTTCTAAGTTTTCAAATTTTTTTTACAAAAAAAAAAGTTGCAACTCAATTTTAAAATGATTGAATTTTATAAATTAGGTTAGTTAAAATGAGAAAAAAATTTTATAAAATTATGTATCTTATGGTAACTACAAAATTTATGTTTTAGTTTTAAACCAAAATCTATTCATAGAAAATTTTCATTAAAATTCGATCTTTCAGGTAATAACAAAAAATTTGTTTCCAATAAAGTTTTTATATATTCAAAACTATTAAAAAAAACCTTTCAAATGAAACTAAGCGATGATAACATGGATTTTTTTCATTAAAATTAAAGTTAAATTTTAACAAAACAAAAAATAAATGTAAAAATTTATCAAACTAAGATTATCTTTAAATATTTCAAGTTACTTTAATTTAAAACAATAAATATTAATTTCAAACCTATAAAATAGTTTTTACCTATAACTTTTATAAAAAAAAAACTTAAAGATGATAAATTTGATTAAAAAGTTTTGTGAAAATTTTAAAGAAAATTAATTTTTAAACAAATTCATTTAATTTAAACTATTTAAACGTAAAAAAAACTTTTCTGACTAATTTAAAGAAACATATGTCTTAATTATAAGTATATGAATTTATTTAATTAATTTTTGGAAAAGCTATGAATATTTTTATTAAGAATAATTTACTAAAATTGCATTCACACATCATTATGTAATTTGAAAAATACAATTAAAAAGCGTTTGAAAAAATTAATTGACAAAAACTTTATTCAATAACTTGATTTCAAAAAATTTTTTTTTTTTTTTTGGCAACAACATGTTAGTTTTATCATTTTTAATTATAACATAATTTTTCTCAAAAGTGCGTATCTTTCTATTTTTGCCAGAACTTCCTTTTAAATTAAAAAAAAACTTAGCGTGCAAAAACACATACCAATTAAAAAGATGAAAAAAAAAAACTTCTTTACATTTATATAACAAATTAAATGAAACTTAAAGAAAAAATCTGATCATTGTGGAGATAAATTATTTAAAATTAAAAAAAACTTAATTAAAACAATTAAGAATAATCAAATAAATATTGTGTCAAACATCAACAAATTCTTAGCCCTTAATTCATCCTTTTCAATGTTTTTTTAAAAGAATAATAAATTAGCCAAATTTAAATAGTTGATTTATTTAAATTTAAAAGAATATTGTTGAAAATTAGTAATTTGAACAGAGAAAAAAAAAAAGAAAAGTTTGTTAGTTAAATTAAATAAATAGAAAAAAAAAATAATAAGAACTAATTACTCTTTGGCACCAGTTAGATAAGTCTTCAAATGTAATTAATCCATCATTATTTTCATCAATTTGCTATAAATATAAAGAAAAAAATTTTGTTAAAATTTTAAATTTAAATGTTTCATTTTTACATTAAAAATTAAATCAACGTGTTCTTGTGCACTTGCACTATTTACAATTGGTATTGTAGATTCACCAACCATATCATAAATAGCTTGCACAATAATTAACATTTCGTTTTTAGTTATATAACCATCTGCATTTTGATCATAAAGTTTAAAAATCCAAGCAAGTTTTTCATTAGATGAACCTCGTGATATGTGTGATAGCATGACAATTAAATCCTTATAAAAAAAACTCATTAATTAGATTAAAAAATAAGTTAAAGCATAATTACTTCAAAGTTTAAACAAGGGCTATTTCTACTGGCCTTCTTTAAAGTTCGAAATACATAATGCGCATATTGAGATGCATCTATAAAAAAAAATTAAGTATAAACATTAATCAAAATGTACTAATTTTAACGAAATTAAAAATTTTTTAAACTAAATTAAAAGTTATTTTTTAAATGAATCAAAAATGATTTAAAATAATTTACAATAAAATCATGCATTAAAATCAATTAATTTTAATTTAAAAACAGGTGAAGACCTAATTAGATCAATTAAAAATTGAAAAGATAAATTTCTATGAAATACTAACTTCCTTGAGGAAAAAATTGAGAAAAAATTTTTTTGAATGTATCTTCATTAACTTCCCCACTTGGACATTCCTATTCAAATAAAAGTTTTAAAAAAAAAACAATTAAATAGTTTAAAAACTACTTACTTGTTTAAAACCTTGATAAAGCATTCTAATTTCATGTTTTGTGAACTTCGTGATTTCCATTAGTTTATCTAACCTTCCTGGCTCATACCTAAATCGTAAACTAACTACTTCGTCCATTTGATCTTAAAAATTTTTTTTTAAAAAGACAAAATAAAAATTTTTAATCATTTTTAAATTAATTGATATGGTTTATTCATGTTAAGAAAATTTAATGTGTTTATTTTTAAGATTATTAAAAACTTTTCTAGCATGTTTAATAAACTTTCGAGCTTTTCAAATAAACTATAAACAAACTTTTTTCAATTAATTTTTTCTAACTTATTTACTCAATGAATTGAGAAATTTTCTATTTTTATGAAATCAGTTCATTAGTTTTTTTGTTTTTACTGTCAATTTAGAAAAAAAATGAAATTCTTAATGTGAGTAAGTTTATAAATGAATTGCAAAATTTCAATAAATTGTTATTTAGAAATAAATTTTCATTTAAATAACATACCTTTAGGAATTCTATTAAACATGATTATCTGTCAAAAAAATAATATAAAAATTAAGAATAAAACTTATTATTGAACAAGTTGAATAATATTTCATAACTTTATAAAATACCTTTTTTGAGAATAGTTGAACAAAATCTACTTAATAAAGATGAAATTTTATCAAAAAAATTTCTTATAAAATATAGTCAAACTTAATCAACTTAAAAATACTTTGTATAATACTGCTTATCTTTTAATTTATTCAAAAAGTTTTTTAAGAAAGTAGTAAAGAAAAAATTAGTTTTGTTTGTATTTTTTGTAAATATTGAAGAGAACAAAGTTTTGATTCAAATACTATTAAATTCAAATTTACGCAGCATCCAAAAAAAAAAAAATCAAAGTTTAAATGCGCTGAACTTATTGACTTTTTTTTTAAGTAGAAATTCTTCATCGTAATTGATTACTTTAATTAAATCAAATTTTTAGCTAATTTATCTAAATATCAATGATTTATGTATTTGAATAATTGAAATATCTAAATAAAGTATTTTAATTATTAAGGTATTTTAAGATTTTTTTATTTTTAGAAATACTCTAAATGTTATTGATTTGGTTTTAAAATACACAGGCAAATATGTAAGTTTTGTATTAATTTTAGGGATCGTTTATGAATTTGAACATTTACAGCTGCGCCATTTAATTTCCTAGCGCTTATATTTAAACATTTTTAAACTTTTCATTTCAAACAAAACTATGATATTTTGTTGATTATTTAAAAATTGATAAGTTTTCACAAACATTTATAGTTTTTATTGAAAAGTTTTAAAATAATCTTTCAATTAAAATAATTTACAGACAACTATTTATTCAGTTATCACTATGAATTTTTTCGATTAATAAATTTATTAATTATTGTTATAGTTAAATAACATATTTAAATTCAACAAACAAATTTGTAATCAGTGAATCTCAATAATCAATAAAAATATTTTTAACTATTAAGCACCTTTGATAAAAATATTTGTAACTCAAAAACAGTTTTTATTTAATAAAGAAAAAAATGACTTTTTAATTAAATAAAACCTTATAAATATGATTGGATAAAGGTACGAAAATAATTTTCTTAAATTAAACAATTATCAAATTGATAAATATCTTAATTTATAACAAATATTAATAAACAATTTTTTTAGTAAACAAAATTGTGGTTAAAAATAACAAGCTAAATAGATTAATAAAAAAAAGAAGCTTACATTTGTTGTTATAAAATTTATCATTTTGAATATATTTAGAATTAATTTATTCTTAAACTAACCATCATTAATTTGTTTTCATCATTTAAAATTATGTAAAAACACTTTCAAAAATCTTTATTTAACTTTATTAATTTTT
Source organism: Anisodus tanguticus (assembly GCA_034509755.1). NCBI lineage: Eukaryota > Viridiplantae > Streptophyta > Magnoliopsida > Solanales > Solanaceae > Anisodus > Anisodus tanguticus. Next base: position 5,559 of record JAVYJV010000099.1, read on the forward strand.
CATTTCAAAAATTCATAAAAATAGACAAATTATTTAAACATAAATTCAATTTTCCAAATAACTTTTTTCATAACCAAAATTTTTGTTTTTTATGTAAAAATTTTAAATTAATTGAGATTAAATTGAGAATTTAAAATAAATAGAAAACTAACAATTCTTTTAAAAATTTATAAATGTTTTTCTAAATTAAAGGTTTTCTAATTTTAATAGAAAAAAAAAATGTCTAGACTTTTGTGTACTAATAAACAAGTATAATCTGTTTAATTTCTTACTTCTACAGTAATTATTCCTAAGTTTTTGTTTACAATTTTAATTATGTTTATTAGTTTTTAACTTTTTTTAAATGCTTTTTATAGATTAAAATAAAAGTTTTATCTACATTTATTCTAATTTAAAGATTCTTTTATTACTTAACTATTTGTATAAACCTTTTCTTACTAAATTATTTTTCTAAATATTTATTTTCTGAAATATTAAAATCTTTTTGAACTTTTTCTAATTTTATGTTTTCTTTATTATTTTTATTAATTTAAATTGATTAAGAAATTAAAATATTTTAAATTTATTATTAAACTTTAGACAGAAATTTCCATTTTATAAGTTAATTGAAAAAATTTTTTGTTTAACAAATTTTTTTTAGAAAAACATAACAAAAATTATTAAAAAAGAAAACTTAAAATTTTTATGAATAACCGATTGATAAATTAGAAAATCTTTTTCAAAAAACTTTAATTAATTATTACGTAAATTTTAACGAATCACAAAAATTTATTTATCAAACATGAATGAAGACTTAAAAATTGCAAAATTTTTTCCACTTTTATCAGTTTAAAAAAATGTTTTTTTTCTAAATAAGTAAATTATTTAAAAAACTTTTTAAGATGCGTATTGGATAAAAATTTGGATAATAAAATCTCTTCTAAAAAAACCTATACAGTTCAAATTAATTAATAAAATGTATAAATATAAGTAAATTCTGAAAACCAATTTTATTTTATTTTTGAAAACCAAAGAGTTTTTTTGGGAAAAAAATTAAAATAAAAAAACTTAAATATTTGTGATGAAAATTGTTTTAACAATAATTTTCTGAGTTATTTTTTATTTCTAAGCTTTAGTGTAATTGTTTCAAATAAATTTATTAAAAATGATAAGATTATGGATGAAATTAATTTTAATTTATTTTTTAATCAGCTTAAATCATAAGTTTGTTAAAATGAGTGATGAAGATAGAGAATTAGAAATGATAACTCAATATTGTTATGATGTTTCAAGTAATAAATTTACAAAAATAGATGTTTTAGAATTTTGTTTAATGAAAATGTCATTAAGTATAGAAAAACTGAAAGGTAAGTTTACTCAACAATTTAATTATTTAAATTAAATTTTCTTTTATTTTTGATTAGATAAAATATTTTTTTATGGTTATAACTTTCCTAAAAAATATTTCATAAATAAACGTCCATCAGTTAAAACGATTGAACAAGATTTTAAACGTAATTCAATTGATTCTTTACATGGTTTAACATTAGGCTGAACAAAAATCAAAATTTTTTCTAAAAAAAAATTTGTTTTTTATCATTTTTAATCCACAAAAAAATTTTCACAAAAACTGATGAAAAACTTTTCATTAAAAACAGCATAAATTCTCAAAAATAAAATAGTTTTTCAATTCAGTTTTTTCCTAATAAAAAATTTAAACTTTTGATCAGATAAACTGTTAAAAAAAACCAATTGATAACTTTGTTTTCATTTAAAAAATAATCTAAAGAAAAACATCAATAAATTAAGATTTTTTTAAGTTAAAAGATATGAAAAATAAATAAAAAATGAAAAAAATATCAAAAAAATTTATTTGTCTTGATAAAAGACTTTGTTTAAATCAAAAAAATTAATAAAAGTTTTCCCATAAAAATTTTCAATAAAAACTTGTCAATTCTTCACATAGATTAATGCTTTTAATTGAAGGTTTATTAAAGAGTTGTCAATTAATTTAAATAAGAAATTTAATTGACAGAGCATTTTTCTTAAAACTTTTCATTAAAATTTTAATGGTTTTATAAGACTCAAAAAACAATTATCTTTTTAAGTTCAAAGTGCTTCGAAATTAATTCTCGTTTTTTAAGAAATCTTAGACTCGTTGTTTTTCTAGCCAAAATAAAGAAGAAATTTTTTTTTCTTTCTTATCTTATCTTTTAAGTTTTAATGATAAAACATTCGTAGATTTTAATAATTTTTCTGCTTATTTTAGCCGGAATGCCGACTCTATTTACCTGTGACTGGCGCCTTCATTTCCTTACTTATAAATTAATATAGGTTTAATAAAAAAGTTTTTTTCTTTTTGAAAAAGACTTTTATAGAGAGCTCTACTTTTAAGTTTACGTATATTTAAGAATAAACTAAATTTTCCTTAAAACTAATTTTTAAAGACAAAAGTTTTATTAAACAATCTTTTTATTGCACATAAGCTCATTTTTGACTAGAATATTTCAAAAGACAAATATTAATTAGTTGTTAAAGCACTTTAATTTTACAAATTAATAGTGTGAACTAACTGATAAAAAATTTGAAAAAAAATTAATTTTTAATTTTAATTTTTATTTTAAAATTTTCATCTTTTTTATAATATAAAAATGTTTTTTATCTATTTTCCTATAAAAAAAATCATCAACTCATAAACAAGTTAATTGATGAACTTTTAAAGAGTTACCAAAATTAGAATCAAAATCAGGTATTAAAGGTGTTGAATCAATATCATTTTTATCTGTATTAATTAAAGAAGTTGGTTTAATATCTATATCATTATTAACTGGATATGTTGTCGTATTAAATGAATTGTTTAAAGTATTCAAATTACTATTCATCATATCAGTTTGAAAGGTATTTGTTAAAGTAGATATTGTATTTGTTGTTGGAATCATTGTATAAACTAAATTTGAAGATTGATAAGGATTATAGGCACCATATGAATTGAAATTGTTTGTTGCAAAATTAGATGACGATTGGTCATGAAAAGATGAATTCATTAATAAACTATTATTATAAGAATCATTTGGATTTGATTTATAAGAAATTAATTGATCTAAATTTTGATTATTTAAAGTATCATTCTCATTTGAAGTAAATTGGTTATAAGTTGAAGGTACTGATGTATGATTTTCATTTTCTATAATACTTGGCAACCGATTAGATAAACCAATTGAAGCTATATTTAAATGATTTAATTGATGAGACAAATAACCATTTGTTTGATTTAATGTTGAATAATCTATTAAATCACTACTATTTGAAGTTGTAATAACATTATTGATGAACGAAGATGTAGATGTAGTATTTAATTGATAATTTTCTGAACTAGATGACAAAGATGAATTATTTTTGGTTAAAGATTTTTTATTTAATAGTTTTTTATCATTTAAATTTTTGTTAAAATCTAAGTTTAATAAAGATTGATCATTGTAAGAAGAAGAAAATTTGTTACCAGTGGTTTTTGCTTCTAATTGTAAATCAATTGTTGTTGATGTTGGTGTACTACTTGTTGGTTGTTGTTGTCTTTTACATTTATATCGACGATTTTGAAACCAAATTTTAACTTGATTAGATGTCATTTGTAAAACAGTAGCTAATTGTTCTCTTTCTGCAGCACTTAAATATTTTTGATCTTCAAATCGTTTTTCTAATTCACTTACTTGATTAGGACTAAATAAAATACGTGATTTACGTTTAGCTCGCAATTTTGAAGAACTTGAATTCAATGAATTTTCATTTTGTTGGATATTAATTAAATTTGATGAATTATCTCCATTAAAATTATTTTTTGATAATGAACGATTCTCAGAATTAGATAAATCGCTTAATAAACAACAATCAACAGCTAATGAACTTGATTTTGTCTTAGAGCTTTTTTCAGATGTTTCATTCTCATTTATACTACTTGAATCTAACAATTTATTACTAAACAAATTATTACTCGCTGATTCATTAACAAATTGTGATTGATTATTAGAACTTTGACTTAAATCAGGTGGTGGTGTTAAAGTTAAAATACTTGAGTTACATAATTTATTTAAAGGATGGTAACTTTTTTCTGGTAAAGTATTTAATTGAGTTAGTAAATTACTTGAAGTTTCTTTTTCACCTGATTGTGATGCATTGAATTCGTTTGATGAATTACATTGAGAAGAAATATAAAAATTATTTGTATTATTTGTAAAACTTTGTTGAATTAATGTAGAATTAGAAAAATGATGTTCAGCATACGGTTGCCAATATGTTGAAGATGAATAACAAGATGCTGGTGGTAAAGAACCTACACAAGAACCACTGCTAGTTGTTCCAATTGGATATCCATAAGCACTATAAATATGATCATTAGAATATTGATCTGTTGATACTTGAGAAATATTAGCTGAATTATTTAAATTTGTGTTAGAGCTATAATTATCTATATAAGCAGGTGGTATAGTTGAATAATTTGTTGTTGAATTATAAAGCAAATTATTCGAACTAGAAGTTTGATGATTTGAATTATTATAAAAAGATGATTGATTAGGCATTTTTTGTTAAAAACTTTCTTTCTAAATTAAAATGACCAACTAAAATTTCATAATCTATTACAAAGAATTAAACTTTAACAAAATGAAAAAACTTATAAAATTTAAACTTTGAAAGACTTTAAAAATAAAAAAACTTAGTAAAAAGTTTTTATTCTTCAAAGAAGTTGCTGATCAAACTAATTAAGTAAAAATATTATTTGAATAAAAAAATTGTGATTAATTGAAATTATTTTTGAATTTAGTTTAAGTGCTCAAACTCAGTTCTTATCATTTGGACAGCGACCTCCGCCTTACCTTTAAATTAATACTTAAAATTAATCATTTTTCAGCTTATCAATTTAACTAAATTTAAGTTTCTATAGAAATTGAAATGATAAGAAATTATTTTATTAAAAAAAAAATTTTGCTTACGCGCCTAAATTTATTTCTCACCAATAAGATTTTTAATTTTATTTGAAACTAAGTTCAAATTCTTAAAACATATTAAACTTATGTAAACTTTTATAGATTTTTGAAACGAATGCTAAATTAAGTTGAGTTAAATACAAAATTAATATGAATTGAATGCAAACTAATTTGTGAATTAAACACAAGCTACTTTCTGAATTATACTTAAACTATTTAAGCTAACTACAATTTTTTTTTGTAAAATTAATACAAATATTAATATGAATTAAATTATGATTTAGTAAAAATTAAAAACTAATTAAATATAAAAACTAGTTTTATACAAATCCAATAGTAATCCAGCTACTTTAATTTAAATTGAATATTATTTGAATGAACAACTAATTATAATTCTTTTTAATAAAAAAGAATAAAGTTCTATCTAAATATAAATTAAACTTTAATCTAAATATTAATTAAAGATACATTAGTTTTATCCTTTAAAACTGATCTATGGTGCAGATTGTTCTAACTTGATATTTTTTGTACTTTAAACTTGATAAATATTATTGATTTTATGATTTAAAATCTATTTGATTTAATAGTAAGAAACTTTGTAAACAATATTTCTATCTTTATAATCAATAAGACAAGTTCTTGCTCTGTTTGAATGTAAACATTCAAAGTTAAAATAATAAATTTAAATTTTTTCTTATTTATGATACACTCTACTAACGACATCTAGACATAATTGATTTTTTAAGCAACAAGTTGATTTTAGAACTTAATAGATGTCAAAAAGTTCATTTGAAAAATATTGCAGATTTTGTAATTTCTTTAATTTAAAAGATAAATTTGTAAGACATTTTAATATAAGATTATGAAAGACGTCATTAAATGCTAAAAAAAAAATTCTTTTTTTTGATAAAACTTAAATTAATTAATCAAATTTAAGATAAGTTTATTAGTAAATTAATTCATCTTTTATAAGAAAATTTACAGATCAATTCCCTACATTTAAATGATAATTTATCATTAGTTTTTTCAAAAAAATAAGTCTTATCTTTATTTTTTAAGTTTCATATTTAAGGAAACATAAAAATAAAACAAAAGATCAATTTGAAAATATTTCTAAACCAAGATGGTTTTTTTTTGGCACCAAACTCATTTTTTAAAACTTATAAGGTTAGAAGCATTTTGATTTGAGTAAGACTGTTATTAAAACTAATTTTAAGAACTAATTTTGAAAACTAATTTTGAAAACTAATTATATAAAAAGGAAAATAGTTTAAATCTTTATGATTTTAATGTAAAAAAAAGGTTTATAGTGTGTTGCAAGAGGTATATGTTGTAAGAAATATATAAAAATATTCTTATAAACTATGATGTAAGTATGTAAAAGTGCTCTATAATTTAATAAACTTGAATTTAATTCTTATTTTAAAATCTTATTAAACGTAATTATAAAAAAGTTTCTTAATTTTCTACAAAAAATTAATTTCTTTTGTTGAATTTTTTTTGAATGATTTTCATGAAACCAATTTAATTGAATTTTATTTTCTTTTTAAATTTAATTAAACATTCTTATAAAATGATTTTAATTAAATTTATGAATACGCTTGATTAAAATTTTTATAAATTCGACTAATTGATTCAAATTTTTTGTAAATGAGTTTTGATTAACCGTTTTGTAAATAAACTTTGATTAAATATTTTGATTCTGATTAAACAGTCGGTTTGATTATTTTTTTCAAATAAATTTGGCTTAGTATTTTAATGACTTTGATTAAACATTTTATATTTTAATTTAAATTTTTTTTGACAAATTTAGTTTTTTGATTTAACAGTTTTGAAAACAAAACTGATTAAATTTTTTTGTAAACGAAACTCTTTTAAATTATGATTTGAAAGACTAAATTAAGATAAAATTCAAAATGACTAAATTAAGTTATAATTGAAAACGACTTAATTAAGATACAATTGAAAATGACTTAATTAAGTTACAATAGAAAATGACTAATTATGAATTAAAATAAGTAAATGAAACAGCTAAATAAAATAAGTAAATGAAAATAAGATAAAATGAAGATAGCTAAATAAGAATAACTAAATAAAACTGATAAAATGATTTTATAACAAACAAATTCGATTAAATTTTTTTCTAATAAATTTGGGTAATTTTCATGAAATTGAAATTTTTTTATGCAAATTCGGTCAACTACATTTTTTTATTTGAAAACTTTTACAAAAACTTATTCAAACAACAAAAAATGTTTTTAATGGTGTTAACTTTAATATATAAAATTAAATTCTAATCTTAAATGATATTTAAATAAATTTAATTTTCAAATTAAATAAATGGATGTTATAATTGATTTTATTTCTAAAACAAAAATTAGTTTTAGTTGATTATTTTTTAATAGAATTTAATTAGCAAGATTGAACCAAAAAATGTTTAATTTGATTTGAAAAAAAAAATTCTCAATACTTTACACTAATAAACGAGTATAAAATAATCTTAATGCTTTAATAGTATTTTAGTAATTAAATTTCAATTAAATATAACTTTTTGATATTTTTCAAATTATATGTTTTAATTGGTAAATATTAAGCTTTGATTGGATTTAGGAGAAGTTATTAATTTCTATTAAAAAATATTTAAAAGATTTGAGCTCTATTTGAATGTTTTTTTTAAAATTATATTTCAAGTATTAAGTTCATTTTCAATGTAAAAAGAAATTTGTTTGAGGTATTAATCTTTATTTAAGTTATTAAACTTATACGTATAATATAATGATGTGTGTTAAACTTTTTATGTGTTAAACTTTATTTAAAAATGTATTAAACTTTTTAATTTTATTAAACTTAATTTGATTGTAAGTTACTGGATATGATTTTATTGTCTTATCATTTTAATTTAAACTTTTAATTAAATTTTTAATTAATTTTCTCTAATTCAATTATCTTATAGAATTTGTTTTTACGAAAATAACAAGTTTTTAAATCAAAATTTTGTTTTTTAAGAACTCGTTAAAAATAATATGCAACAGTATTTGATAATTAATTTTGATTGAATTTTATTGAGAAACATTTTAATAAATTTTATTGAGATAAAAGTTTCTTGTATTTTATTGAGAAGCAAATTTATTAAAACTTATTAAAAAGAAAGTTTATCATTTTTCATTAAGAAGAAAGTTTATCATATTTTGCTGAGAAGAAATTTCTAATAAAAAAAGTTTCCTTGGTTTTTATTAAGAAGAAAATTTTCTTTAATTTTATTGAGAAAAAAGTTAAATTTTATTAAAATGTTGTTAAAATGATAAGATCTGAATTTATGAAAAAAAGTTCTGAAAATATAAAAAAATATTTATGAAACTTGATAAAATAAATCTTCATAATTTATTGAATAGTCTTCAAAAATTAATTAAAAAGTCTTTTAAAGGAAGAAAACTTTTATTTTAGTGGAAAAGTCATCAAATAATTAAAGCTAATTTGAATCAAAATTGAAAAAAATGTTTCATCTAATTAACAATTAAAAAATTAAAAATAATAAAAAGTTATAATTATAACTAGATAATTAAAATAATTTCGTGCATAATTTGCTTAGAATCAAAATTTCAATTATTTTTTTGTCTAATTTAAGATAATTAATTCTTAGAATTTTGCATAAGAAATTTTTCAACCAGAAAACCCGTTATTTAACCAGCAATGAAAATTATTTTTTTAGGGAGAGTTAAGCTGTTAGTTTTAAATTATTTAAAAAAAAATTAAAAAAAGAAATTAATCAGAAGGAAACAAATAAAAAGCACATTAAGTCACAAATCTTTTTTAGGGAAAAAAATGCCAAAATATTTTTTTTTTTTTTAGTAAATAATAATTAAAAATGAAAAATGTCCATCAACTTCATCAGTAGCAATGCAGCTGAGAAAACCAAACTTATGAAATAGACACTGTGGCTTTGTTTTTTTTTCGTGATCAAGCCATTTAAAAAAACTTCTCCTTTAACATCCACTAATTGTGTGTAATTGCCATTCTCTATTTTTTTTTTGTAAATGTGGTATTTAACTTTACCATAGCATCATTTGCAATGCAAATTTTTTATATGAAACCGCCTTTTTAGTTTTGTTTAAATAAATGAAAAGGGCAGTAGCATTAAAAAAGATAACTAAAAATACCTAATTAATAAATTCTTATTTTTGCTTTAATTTGTGGAATTTTAAAAACATGTAATATTAAAATTATTTAAAAACTTTTTGCAAGATTATTTGGTCTAATTTTTAAATTTTACCTCAAAATTTATCGTTTTTTTTTCAAATAAAGAATAATTATAAGTGTGTGACATTGAAAATTGAATATTAATTAAATGAATTAGTAATTAAGTTAATCTTTTAAAACTTAATCTATCAATTGAACTGAAAATAAATAAAAAATTAATAAACATAAAACAAAGATGCTAATAAAGTTATCAAAAAGATGTTTTTATGATAAAATTCAGTAGCTAATGATTAAAGTTGTTTAGAAATAATAAAGTCAAAAAGAATAAATAATTAAGGGGATTTAAGTCTATGCTAGTCATATGTTTGAAAAAATAAAAGATAATCTCAAATTATTAAAAAGTACATGAAATTTAAAAAATGTAAATAAACTGTCAAAATGAGAATATAGAAAAATTGTTTGAAATAATAAAAGTTAATGACGATGAATTTAATTAATTTAGCGAAACTAATTAGATTCAAATTGCTTTAGAAAAGTTTAAATTTTCTGAAGCTATATAAAGATTCTGCATTAAAAATTGATTAAACTTATTAAAACGCTTAAGGTAAGAAACTATTTTCGTAAAGAATAATCTGTTTTATTTTAAAACTGTATACAAGAATAAACTTATAAAATATTTTTAACTAAGTTATACATTTAAGACAAAAGAAAAAATAATTTTTTTTAAAAAAATTATTCAAAAATAAATATTCAATGAGGCTTTGATGATTATTTTAAAGTTTAATACCAAACTGTTGGTCCAGATGAATATAAAGGTCTTGTTGTAACTATACGATATTTATCAGCTTCAGCTTCTTTTAATCTTTTTTCTTTAGCTCTTCTATTTTGGAACCAAATTTTAACTTGTGTTTCACTTAATTGTAAAGAACTAGAAAAATCAGCTCTTTCATTTATTGATAAATAATGCTTCATTTTAAATCTATTTTCTAACTTTTTAAGTTGATCATTTGTAAATGGTGTTCGTGGTTTGCGATTTGATTTATGCCTACGAAGAGTACACTTGACTGGACTGCTTAATTTAGGTAAATTATTGCTTAAATTTTCTATAAAAAAAAAAGTTAATTAATAAAACTTTTAAAGAAAACAAGTTAAAAATAATAAAAAGTTGTGTAAATTCTTTCACTTCAAGAAGGTCTGTTTCTAAAATTAATATTCTAGCTTAGAAAACGAAGGGCAATAAATACATAAAATAAACAAAAGATGAAAAAAGAATAATAAAACAATAGAGTAGCTGCTGACGGTAGTGTCCACTGGTATTTATTGCTTTACTAGTCAACTTAATCTGAAGCTAAAAGTAGCAATAAAAGTTTCAAGACTTAAAAATTTTTTTCTAAATTGTCTAAGACAAAGAAATTATTAAAAAAAAAAAGAAAAACACGTCAAAAAATAAGTGCAAACAAATTGTAAAAATTTGAAAAAATTACTAAAAAAAGTTCTAAAAACAAAGTTTCTATCAAAAAAAAACTATTTGGTTATAGGATATAATATAGAAATACAACTTACTATTACTATTAAGATTCATGTTTAAACTGATTGCTGAATTATTTAATGCATGAAGTGGCTGGGGTATATTTGATACAAGTGAAGATGTATTATTAAAAGATGATAATGAAGAAGAAATAGCATTAGATGAATCATTTGTTGAGCCATTAGCAGCAACTGCTGCAGCAGCAGCAGCAATCATTGCAGAATTTGATGGAAATAAAGAATTAAAATATGGAGAAGATGCTAATGTATTATTTATAGGTGCTGAATTCAAAATAGATGGATATGGAGGCATAAATCCAGCATTCATCATTGCAGTTAATTGTTCATTTAAAGGATTTTGATTAAAAGAATTTGATTGAGATAAATTATTTAGTTGAGAATTTGATTTCAAATTTAAAGATGATAAATGTTGGGAGTTCAAAAAATGTTGCATACCATTTGAGAATGAATTAAAGTTTGATTTTTGTTGTAAATTAGATGATGGTTTTGGTAAAACATTATTACTTAAAAATGAAGAGGCATGTAATGAGTTTAAAGATGATTTTTTATCTAAATTAAATTCATTTAACTGTTTATTTTCTTGATTAGTTGATTTTTGATCTGAATTACTATTTTCTGAATAATCACTAAATGATACAGATGATGCACAACGTTTTTTATCATCTTCTAATTCTTCTTCTTCTATCTCATCTTCTTCAATAAAATCTTCTTCAAAATCTGTATTAGTACTTATGGAGTTAGTTAAACTATGATTTTGTGGCATCAATTTTAGTTTATTTAAATCAAATGACTGATTGAAGTTACTATCATTTCCTAATGATTTTTTAGCTTGGCCTGATGAGTTAAGTAAAGAATCGACTGAAAATGAAAAACGTTTAATTGGTTCAGGTTGATCATTCATTTTGAATTTTAGATCATCTTTTGCTTTTTGTTGTGTAAGTAAATACTGTCTAACAATTTCCTGTTCATTTGGAAATAACTTATTGATACCTAAATCATTTATATTTAGATTTAAGTTGTTGTTGTTTTGTTCTAAAGTTGCCATTTTTCTTGAAACTGATTAGATTTAAATTTATTATGAAATAAAACAAAATTTAAAAAACTTTCAATAAATTATTCATTCAAATTAGATAAAAACTTAAAAAAAACTTTTACACTTTTCAAAAATTTTAGTTGAAAAAAACTTTAAAACACATTTGAACCCAGTAAAAATAATATAGAGTTCAAAAAAGAATTTTTTTTGTATCTTTGGTTGCGAAGTTGGCTGAATTCTGAAACCAGTATCTGTTTTTATTGAGAATATATATTTTTTAAGAGTGTTAATTTTAAAAATTCACTTGTGAACTTAGTATATACTAATAAGTAAGGATATTTTCTGCGCATGTACTTTTAAGAGCCTCCTCTTGAAACTGATTTAGTTTTAAAAACAAAATTTTTGACATGCCTTTTTTGAAAGCTGTAGTCCTACATTTTCGTCTATTCAAAGTTTTCATTTAGAAAAACCTTAATCATTTTTAATAACCTTGTTATAACTTAATAAAATTTTTAACTTCAGCAATATCGATTATATTAACTTTGAACATGTTAAAAATTAAGAAGAGTTTTGATTTAAGTGAATCATAATTTAAAGTTAAAGGTCAGTTTTAAGAAAAGTCAAAATATTAAGAATGAATTAGCTGAATGAGGTAGTAACTTTTTTCTAAAAAAAATATGTTTAAGTATTTGAAATGTTTGAAAACTATTGACATGAATATTTCTTTTATTTAAATATAGTTTGATTATAGATTCATATTCTCTAAGCTCAAATTAATTTTTATATGTTTTTAACAATGTGTGTTTTAAATATTTTTAGGTAAAACATTTTTTTAATTAGCTTTATTAAATATAGGATTTTAAAGTTAAACACATAAATATTAAAATATTATTCTAAATAAAAAATATTTTGAGAATTTTTTTCAAAGTTAATAATTCTCGTAAAATACTTTATTTACACAAATTATTTATCTTAAAGAATTTATAATTTCTTAAGTCACATGTTTTAAAAAAATTTTTCTAATTCTTAAATTTTCTAATTCTCAAGTTTTCTAAATATTTTTCTTGATTTTAGAGTTTTTCTAAATCTTAGATTTTCTTTTTTTTTTTTTGAATTTTTCTAAATCAGATTTTCTAAGTTTTTCATTTTCTAATTCATGTTTTCTAATTCATATAATTTCTAATTCATGAATTTTCTTTTTCTTGAATTTTTTATTATTCTTTTTTAGATTTTGAATTTTCTATTATTTTTTCTTAGTGTTAGAGTTTTCTTAAGTTGAGTTTTTGACACAGTTTATTAATATTTGAAAAACATTTTTTATTACACCTAAAATGTAAAATTAATTAAGCTTTCTCTTTTTAAACAAATATAATCAAATTTAAGAAAAAATAGGAAGAAAACAGATCAAAGTTTAAAACAAACATAATAAAGTAATCAGACTATTTAAGCAATCTTTTCAAAACTTGAAATTGTAAAAAATTATGAAAAATAAAGTATAATTTACAATGAAATAAACAAAAAAGATTTTTCTGTTGATCAATAAAAATTTGAATAAACTGAAAAATATTTTGAAGAGAAAATTCAAAAAAAATAACAAATTAAGTTTAAAATATTGAAGAGATTCTGAAGTAAGAAAATTTGAAGAAGAAGCAATTTTAAAGAGATATAATTTTGCAAAAATAAGTTAAGAGAAACGAATATAATTAAAGAGAATTTAAAATAAAAAGCCCAAATATTTTTTTAAGTTTAAAGCGTATAAAATTGCGTTGACAAGTTGTTAGTTTATTCAAACTGCGTCGGCGCATTCAACAAGTGAGTTATTTATGGCTTTGAATATCGAATGACCAATTTTACCTGCTGGCATCAGTCGCGTGCAATTAATTGAATATGCAATTAATTAAGATGAATTTAATTTTTTTGACAATTGTCAATCTAATGATTTTAAAAATCTTTCTAGAAATAAGAGATACTCTTAGATAATTATAGTTAGATTTGTCATGCATTGTCAATGGTTGAAAAAAGTAAAAAAATTTTATATACTCTTTTTGAAATATATCTAATTCTCATTTGATTTTTAAGAAACAATTTTTGTTTCTTTTTGATTTTTATTTGTTTACTCATTTTTTTTATTTTAAATTTATATCTTTTAAAGAATGTTGTGCAAAACAAGATTAAAATAAAAAAAAGGAGATCATAAAAACTGGTGACTGTGCATTTTAGATCCGATTATCTTGTTTACAGACCTATTAGCTTAGCCTCATCATCATTAGCTTGATCAGACAAAAGCATTAAATGTTTTTAAAAATTCTAAACAAAGTTTGACAACTTTTTATTTTTCTAACCTATTATTTTTTAACTATCACAAAGTTTAACTCTTTACTTGAGCTTGATAAATTTGTAAATCTTTTTACCTTTTTTAATAAATTTTTATTCTAATAACAAACTTATTTTAAGTAAAAATATTATAAACTGTATCTAAATATTTCTTTTCTCCCTTTATTTTACTCTTTATTAGTAAACACCAAAGTAAATAACAAATGTATCTTCTTTCTTTCAAAAAAAAATAAAGATGGTGTCCATATAAAGATTGACAAAAATCCCAAGAGCCAATTCTAATGAATTATAGCTAACATTTTTATGATCTGTTGAAAGGCTTATCTCTTTCTATTTGCTCTATTTTGTTCTTACTCATTCTATTTTTCAGCACCATTCTATTAGGCTACTTATGGTTACTTTTGATTTAAGTGTGACAGGTCATCCTCAGGGACTAAAAATCGTAAAAAAAAAAGAAAAAAATCAAAAAAATAAATAAAATTAAACTAAAAAACATAAGAATACAAAATGTGAACTTAAACGGTGTTTAAACAATTTTTATTCAAATAGACTTTGTTCAAGTTAAAACATATATCTTTAAAACTTGCTAAAAAGAGATGTAAACTAACAAAAGAGTTTAAAAAAAAATTTTTTTTGACCACAGACAAGATATTACAAAAAAAGACTTAAGAAAATTATCAAAAGTTTATTTTTTACTACTCCATCATCCCACGCTAAATGTCATGCAATTACTGAACGATCCCTTGGGCTTATTTGATTTACATTATTAGATCACCTTCAATCAGCAGGGTAAAAATATTTGTTTTTCATTTAATAGCAATAAATAGCTTACTTACATTTTTTATAAACTAATCAATTATAAAGTTCTAATTAAAATTGTTAACAATTGTCATTATTTAGAACTTTGAATTCCAATTCATAGAAAATCATTTTCTTCATTTATTGATAATTTCATTAACAAAAGTTTTTGATTGAAAAAGTTGTCAAATTTTTTTACATAATTGAGGAGAAGCTTGAATAATGAGGTTGATAAAATTGTTTAAAAATAAAATGTTTTCTATAAATAGAGCTTTGAAAAGTTGTAAATATAGTTGCTGAGCTTTAGAATATTCGTGTAAACATTTTGATAAAAAATGTTTATTAAATATAATAATTAGTTATTAAATTATACGAGAAAACTCTATATTTTTGTATAGAAAACACAGAAGCTATATATATTAACAAAACCACAGTGAAAATAAAAAGAAAAACGTTTTCTACGCTTGTAGTTGATTAATTTTAGTTCGTTAATTAAGCTCAATCATCAAAAATTGCTCAAATTGTAATTATCTTTTAAACAGGCTCCTTTTTATATTTTTTTTTCTTTTTTAAATGAAAACTCCAAAAAGTAGCCAAGCAGAATTTTTATTATTTTATTTTAAGAATTGAAAAAAAAGGCAGTCAATAGCTTCTTTCACAAAATACACTCAACAGGGTTCTTTATTTGCACGCTGAGCACGCCAGCTTAAAAGAACCACAATGTAGATCTAGAAAAAAAAAATATATCTAAAGTCGGCTTATAATCTAATTGAGGCGTCAATCCTAACTGCGCATTTCTAATTAGCTAGCCGAGTGGTTCCGATTCATTAGGTGCGCGCAATCGCAATCAAAATATTTTTTAATGACCTTCCGTAAACAAATTTAAAAAAATATTCAAAATTCTCTTCATGATGTCCTAAAAAAATAAAATTTTAATTAGCTCATTTTTTTAATGAAATTATTGTCTTAATTAAAAACTGATTGTAGTTTATTAAAAACTTATTAATTGAATTTATATTAATTTAAGTTAACTAAATCTAAGAACAAGATCATAAATTATTTTCAATAACATTAAATTTTAGCTTAAATAATTGTGTTCTTTGAATGATGTTTTTAATTATCTTTTATCTAATGAAAACTATTTACCTAAAATTATTCTTAATTAATAAAAAAGAGGTTCTTTTTTAGAATTTTTTTTGTTGTCAATTAAATTTTAATTGATTTTTTAATTAGAAAACTTGAAAAATTAATTGCTAATTAATTTAAAGTAAAGAAAAAAAGTCATTTTTTTTTAGAAAAATAAAGAAGTTAATCTCACTTGGTGGTTAACCATATTTTCTTCAATTAAAATCTGTTAAGAGTTTACTTTTTAAATTATCACTAAACTTCTATCACCAAAAAAAAAATACTTTTTACATTGATGAACCTATTACTAACCTAAGAGAAAAAAAGTTTATATTTCTTGAAATATTCTTTTCAAGACTTTGATAAGCCATTTAGTTTTTCTTTATCTTATTTTTTTAACTTAAAATTATTTTTATTATGGTTTTTAACTAAAATTTACTATGCCTTTTAGGTAAAATTATGGTTTTTGGTGAAAAAAAATGTTTTTTTTTCTTCTAAATATTATATTTTGGTGTTTGTTAAGGTAACCACTAATAAATGACCACTTTTTTTAGTAAATTTTCTCAATCCATAATTCATATCTGTCGTGTTAACTCTAAGTATTTTAATAGCTTAAAGTTTTATTGTTTTATTGAAAAAAAAAATTTTTGACACTATTCTTTAATTATTTATAACTTTTCACTCTATTTTATTTATTTTTTATAATCAACACAATTATTCAATTATCAAATTCAAAACTATTTTTTCTTCAAATTAAATTTTTCATTAACGCTTTTGCAATACTCAATTAAATTAAATAATGTCTCTTCAATTTTTAAAATCTTTTTTTTCTCTTAATTATTTTTTTGATCAAACTAGTTTAAATCAATTTAAAATTAGACTACTTATGAAGAAGGAGCTTGATTTAAAATTAGTCAATTTTATTCTTTTATTTATTTAAATTAAGTTTTTTTTTCTTAATTATTTTTTTTTTTTTATTTTTTCATTTTTTCATTTTTTTCTCATTTTTTTCTCATTTCATACCTATTTTTTTCTTCAAACATTAATTGAAATTCAATTCTTAAAAGTATCTTTTTAAGTCTTATATAATTAAATAATTTTTACTCAACCGGTAGGGTTTTAATTTCACTTCTTTAAGCAAATAAATCTAAAAACTTATTCTTCTAATTATTAAGGTTTGGTTACTTTTTTTGTGAAATCAATAAAGTTGAAACACCATTTAATTAATAAATTTAAAAAATTTAAAATAAAGGAATCTTACTTAAGTGATCAAAAGAAATCTTTTTATTTAAACAAAGTTTTACTTAAATTAATTTACTTAAGCTTTAATTATTAAAATCAATAAGATTTTAAAAAATTATTAATAAACTAATAGGGTATTCTTTTAATTAAACTGTTCATTAACTAATTAAACTAAATAAACTTAAAAAAAGTCTGATGTTTTATATAAAACTAATAGGTTTTTTAAATTCTTTTGAAAAGTAAATAAGGTTTTAATATTCTTCTTTTTGACAAATCAAGTTTGAATTAACTTTTAATAAATTAATGTGGTTTTATTTTTTTTGTTTTGATGAGACTTTTATTTTATTTTATCAATTAAAATTTGATTTCTCTAAAAAAAGTTAAAATCTTTTATCATTTTATGTGGTATTTAGTTTTCAATAAGGTAGAATCAATAGGGTTCAACTTTTATGAAGTTAATTTAAATTTTTTTTAATCAAAAGATTTCAAACTCTTAATTAATAGAGTTAAAAACTCATTTAAGACTTAAGCTAAAATTAAGCAAAATTTTTCAAATTCCGATAGTTGAGATGAATATTTTTAATTATTTTTACTTGATTACTAAGAAAAATTAAAATAACCAGGTGTGAACAAGTTGTAAAAGTTTTTAAAAAAAATATTTAGATAAAGAATTTTAGCCAACGTTTCAAAATGTTTATGATACTTGAAAAAAGAAATTTGAATATTTGAAGTTACTTTTTTTAGTTTCTTTATTAATAAAACTTGAAAGTAATAAAATGTTCTTAAAAGAAAGCAATTAATGTTGTAAAACAATCAACTTAAAATTAAGAGCTAGTAAAATCGAATTCAATCGTCAATTAACGCCACTGAAAATTTTATTCTTAAACCAAATTAACAAAAATTAAAGCTGATTTACAATCGACTGTTGATTATAAATTTAAATTTTCTAAAAAGGGCTAAAAATAATTCATTTTTAGCTAAAAATTATAAAACTTTTATTTAATTATTTTAGAAGTTTATTGTTTTTAAAAATACCTTTTCAAATTAATTTTTTCTATTTTTCTTAAACCTGTTGATTAATTTGCATTTAGTTTTATTGAGTGAAAAAATTTTTTGCAAAATAAAGAAAGCTTTTAAAAGTCTTAATTGTTTTCATAAAAACTTTTAGCTTATTAAGAAATTTTAAATTCAATTTCATCAAAAAAAACTTTAAATTAGTACTTTTTTGAATTAATTTTTCAATTTAAATTCTTAACAATAAAACTTTAAAAATGATTAATATGTTTCACTAATAGCATCAATCAATTTTTAAAGAAAAAAAATTAATAAATTTAAATCAAATAATCATATTTTTTCTTAAGTAGACTATTTGAGGGTCAACATATGGTTGCGTGTAAAGTATTGACTACACGCGATCTAGTCACAGGTCAACGCTAAAATAAGAAATCTAATTGATTTTTTGCGTCGGCAATTAATTGACTTCATTTCAATTAATGAAACTAGTCAGCCACAAAAAAAACCTCTTAACTTCACCCTAATTAAAACTTGTAATTGAATTTGAATTTGTTTACTTCGTTTTTTGTTATTAAATTTACCTGTTGATTCTTTAAAATTTTTTTTTATAAAAAAGATTTCATGTTATATTTTTCAAATGATATTAAATCAAATAAATTTAAGTATCAATAGTTTTTAGTAGTTAAAAGATATTAAAGTTTATTTTAAATAGTACAAGTAGTGAATTCATAAAAAAGCATAGAAATTTTAAAAACGTTTAAGTATTTTGAAGAAAAATTTATTAGTTAAAAGAAGTATAGCTAATTTAAAGTTTAAATTAAAAAAAAATCTAAAATCAAAGAAAAACCGCCAATGATCACAATGATCATCGCTAAAATCGTGACAGAATTTACAGGTGGCGTTCACACTCCATTACGCGGGCGCAATAAATTAATTAATTAGTTTTTTCTAATTTAAAACTGAAGTTACCAAAATCGTGGTTTAAATTTGTTCAATTAACTTCTTAAATGCCTAATTCTTGTTTTAAAAACATTAATTTGTATTTAAAATTTTTTTTTAAATTTGATTTAAAACTTAATTTAAAATAATTTAGTGGTTGCTTTAATTAAACTGTGAATCAAAAAAATCTGTTTTTAATGTTTAACACGCGTATTATAATATATAAAAACCATGAATTTTCATCTTAAAAAGATGTCTTTTTAAATTTTTTTTCATCAATTTTAGCTAATTTTTTTCCCAAACATTTTAAACTTTTGGATAAACTTTTAAATAAACTCTTATTCAAACTTTTAAAATCAACTTTTGAATAAACTTGTATCAAATTTTTAACAAGATTTTTTAATTGTTTTTCAATTCATTTTAATTAACAAAAAAATATTTCTATGAATTAGCTAATGAAACTTAATGAAGAGATGCAACATTTTCTCTTAAGAAAACAACATGAGGTAAAATTTATTCGTTTCTTTTACTTAATAATTCTATGTAGGAAACAAACATACGAAACATAGACTCATTTTGTATTCTTATTGGGCAATTACAGTATGAGCTTGTGTCTAAAACATTCACGTTTAGTAATTAAGCTAAGGTAGCTTCTTTTTTTTTTCAACTTTTCAAAAATGAACCACACAGTCACATAGAAACACAGCGGTAGGTAGTTGTAAAAAAGACATGGATTATAGAGGTCAAAAATGTGCATTTTAGTATGTTTTGATAATTCACAGTGTTTACCTGGTAGGTCCTTTTAAAATCTTGGTTTTGATCGCTTCATTAAAAATATTACTTAAACTAAATCATTTTTATAAAACAGTTTTTCTCTTTAGAATTTTTAATTTGATTTAAAAAAAAATTCTTCATTCATTAACTTATGTGATGAAATATTTATTTTTAAACAAATTTCAATTTTTTCTAAATATCTTTTAATTAAATTTTGTTCTTAGCTTTTGTTTTTTGAAAAGCTGTTGACAAGTTTGAAAACACTGTTATCAACTCTAATCTGATTTAAGATCATATTCTTAAAGTTAAAAACTTTGTATCTTGACTTTTTTATCTTAACTTTTTACTTTTTGAACTTTTTATTAGAAAAGAGCAATAAAACTCGATTCATAGTCTTGATTTTTGTCCTTTAATTTTCATAGACTTTATGGCTTTTTAACAAAAAAATAAAAGACTGGGGATAATAAACTCTCGACTTTTTACTGCTCACTTGTTCTCACTATTGTTCTTTGAAAAAATTGCCGCTTTTTAATTAGTGTCTACAATGTATGTTTATTTCTCTTTATCAACTAGCAATTGGCTATCAAAAAAAATAAGAAAAAAAAAGCATAAATAGAGCAAAGCAAATAGAAAGTTTGATTAACAAGGAGAAAAAAGAAGCAATGGTGGTATAAGATAACCGAAAAGTCAAAATGAGTTTTCAAGAAAGAAAGTAAATATTGTTTTTATAGGACTTTAGCAAAAAAAAATAATAAAGGTAATTTTAATTTTGAAGCTTAAAAACAAAATCAAAATTCTTCACTCAACACTTTTTTTTAATTTTTAAAACTTAAATAGGCCAATAAAATTTTGTTTATAGACAAATAGAAATAATAAAGAAGAACAAACAAAATTAGTTTGAAATAAAAAATCAAGTAAGAAAACTACAGGTGTTTTAGAATAAAAAAAATTAACTTTTTGACGTTTTGTTTTTTACTAGTTGTAAAAGCTAATGAAAATAAAAAAAAAGTTTTATTACTTTTGAATGTTTTTTTTTAATTCAATAAACAAAAGATAAAATTTTTTTTGACTTTTTACCTTTGTATTACTTATCGATTGAGAATTATCTTTATAATCAACTAAATGATCAAATATTATTTGTATTAAACCTTTTTGAGTCTTTCAAAAAGTTTTTATTACTAAAAATTTGTATCCATAGAAGAGAAATCTTTTTGCTTAATTAAAAAAAAAAAAGTTTAGAAAAGATTAGAATTTTAAAACTTTAATCTCATTAAAAAATTTAATTTTACTAGTTTTTACTCAATTAAGCTAATTAGTCAAAATAAATTTTAATGTTTTTTATAAAGTTTATATAAATAGTTTTGTATTTGAAAATAGTATTAAAACTTTGTATTCTAAGTATACATTTAAATTTTATACAAGTTTATACTATAAGTTAGTGTTAAGAGTTAGTATTATAAGCTTTTTAAATTAAGTTTTTCATATAAATTTGTATTAAAAATTTGTCTTAGTTTGTTTTAGTGGTTAAAAGTCTGTATTACTTTGTATTAATAGTTTATATTAAAAGTTTATAAAAAAAGTTTATATAATTTTTTAATATAAACTTTACAAAAAGCTTCCTAACAAATTGAAACAAGAAACATCTATTAAAAGCATTTACAAAAAGTATCTACCAATAGTATTAAAGAGCTTCCTAATAATTTTTTCTAATAAATTTTAAAAGACTTGTTTATATCAAATACTTTTAAAACTATCAATTTTATCTTGACAAAAATCATATAAAATTTGAATACATATCAATCAATTAAAACATGTTATACATTTATTCTTTAGACCAAAATCAAAATTTTCATAAAGTTTTAATCTTTTAATAAAACTTTTAATCTTGATAATTTACAATATTTATTAACTGCAACAAAAAATCCTTTTTTTTTTTATTCCTCCCTTAGTTATATTCTATATTTTAAGACCTGTTTTTTTCTGTTGTTAATTTATCTTAATATGAAAAAGGATGAATTGAAGATGCTAAGTGGTTGGAGCTTTTTTCTATTAAAAAAAATGTTTTAGCTAAATTATTTTTTTTCCTTTTTTTTTTACATTTTTAAGTTGAGTGATAAAGGCTTTTACATTGTTTTAATTAAAAAAAATGTGTCTAAATTATCTTTGTGTTTTAAACTGTAAATTTTAAGTTAATGAAATTATAATTTGATTTAATTATGAATATTTTTTAACTTATAACTTAAGTATCAATTATCTTAAGATTATATAGAAAGACAAGAAAGTTTGTTTTAAAAAAATTAAAAGCTTAGTTTTATAATAAAACATTTTCTAGAAATCTGTTTGAAATAATTTGTTTAAATCAAAAAACATTTTTTTTTAAACCTACGTATGAAATAGTATTTTCATTTAGAAAAAATCTGAAATTAAAAACTGTTTTTTCATTTTGGGTTTTACATTGGTTTATGTATTTAAACCATTTTAGATTTTGTATTTGTAATTCATTTTTTTTTGTATTTAAATTCAATTTGGCTTATGTGTTAAAGTTTAATTTAGTTTTTGTGTTAACAAATTAATTTGGTTTTTTCATTATAATTTGTCACAGCTTTTTATTTAAACTGATTCAACTTTCATTTTTATTTGTTTTTACAACTGATTCAATATTTTTATATGAAATTGGTTTGGTAATTGGGTTTAGAATTGATTAATTTGTTGTGCTAAAAATTATTTCAGCTTTTGTATTCAAATTAAATCTGATTGATAAATTAAAATTTTAATTTGACTGATTAAGTAAGAATTTAATGAAAAACAAAGTTTGTTTTGTAAAATTATTTTTAATTGTGAGCTTGTAGTAAACTTTTACTTTTTTTATTCATACTTACTAATTCCCTATCTTGTAAAATAAAGTAGACGTTTTCAAAAACGTTAAATTTAAATTTTTTTGAAAAGTTTTGTTTGAAAATAAAATTATAATGATAAAAATTAGTCAACAAGCAGATTTAGATACTGCTTTGGTAATACAAAGTAGTCAAAAGCCATTAAATTTTACTGTAGAATCTTTATTAAAAAATGAAAAAATTTCAAACAAATTGAAATCAAACGATTCTTCAAATGAATCCAATGAAGATTTAAGTAAAAATGTTTTATCAAGTGTATTAGAAAATGAAACAAAAAAAATGGATAATGAAGATTCTAATGAAAAAACTGATGAAATTCAAGATGAAGAGATTGATATAAGTGTTTGTAATAAAAAAGAAGATAAAACTATAAACAGTAACTATAGTTCTATTAACTTAAATGACAATAAAATAGATAAACAAAATGAAAATTTTAATTTACCTCCTCCAGCTTTTTTTTCAAATTTACCTTTGCTAACACAAAATAAAGATTTTCAAATTTTATTAAATTCACATTTAAATGGTTATAATGCAATCAATGCAGCAATTAATTCAAATTATCTTAATAATTTTATTCAACAAAAGTCAATTGAGCCTCAACTAAATTTTAATGAAAATCAAATTTATAATCAAACAGGTACAATTAATCAAACAAATTTAGCTAATTCATCTAATTCATCCAATCAAAATAATTTGATTTCGCAATCAAATTTAATTAATCAAGCTAATTTAATTAATCAAAATAATTTAATAAATCAATCTAATCTTATTAACCAATCAAGTCTAATTAATCAATCAAACTTAATTAATCAGTCAAGTTTAATCAATAATCAAAATTTTAGTACATTACAAACAAATAATTCATCATCAAATTTATCAACAGCATCAATACTTTATAAAACCACATGTCCTTCAACTTCATATAATTTAAAAAATAATTTCAAGCAAACATTTTTATCATCTCAGAATACAGAGATTGATTCTACAAAAAAACTTAGTCAGTCTTTAAATATGATTTCATTAAACATAAATAAAACAAGTGAGTAAATTCTCAAAATCTCTTTTTAGACTAAAAACTTTGCTTAAAATTATTTTAAAATTTGAAAATAGTTTTCACTAAAAAAATTCTAAAATGTTTTATGAAAATTAGAAGACATTTTTAACTTTTCAAATTGATTTTCTATTTAAAAAATAGTCTTAATAAATTAATTTACTTTTTTGATTAATTAAAAAAAATTTTTTTAGCTTGAAACTTTGCTTAAAGATAAAATTTTTAACTTAAATTATCTTATCTTTTTCATTACAAGGCGCGTGTTGTTTACTAGATTTCACATGCTGAGTACTGTAAATTTTTTTTCTTTTTTTTTAGCCCACTAAATTTTAGCTTTTATTATGTGAATTCACATATAACAAGTTTAAATAATTTTTTTAAAGCGGATGTTTGCATTTGCCATGATTAATGGCATTCCTAATTAATTCTGTCATCAAATTAATCTTGATGTTTTAAAGTTAAGTTCATTTGTTTTTTCCTATTAAGAATGCAGTTTATATAGTAGATTCTTAAAATAAAACTTGTGTTTTTTACCACAATTTAGCAATTAATTAGATAAATTTAAAGAGATCAAAAATAATTTAATTTAGAATTACATCGTTTTTCTTAATGATAAGATTTTAATTGATAAAAGTTTTTAAATTAAATTTCTACCTATTAAAACAATTTTTTAATTAAGTAATAGAATGATTTTTAATAAGATAATTTAAATAATTTGCAAAGCTTAAAAATCTTCATAATCTTGAAGACTTTAAAATTAAATAAGAATAAAGTTTTAAGACTTTTAAATATTCATTGTTTTGAAATTCTAAAATTGAATATCCAAAACTTTATTAATAATTTTTGTAAAGATTTTTCAAGATTTTAAAATAGATTACCTTTGAAATGGTAAAAACTAAATTTTATATAATTTTTTATTATCTTAATTTGTGAAGATATGTTTTAATTTGTTAAAAAAGAATATATATAAATAATTGGTTTGTTATAAATATAAACTCATAGAAAAGGATAAAATTGTTTTGCTTCTTAGGAAAACAGATGAGATAAAAAATTTTTTTTAATTAATTGTCATTGCAGAGATGATAATTGTTTCTACTTAATGAATATAAAACAATGTTTTAATAAAAGTTTAGATAGCACTTTAAACATTTGGCTAGAAGATGTTTGTAGATTTTTTTGAATAAGATAATCTAAATGTACATTTTTTCATGGTAAAGATTTTTTTTTTTAAATACTCAAATTTACGATTTCCTATAAATGAAACTTTTGAAATTATTTTTAAATATTTCTTAGCTATTTTTTAGAAAACAATTTTTCTGTTTGTTTGGGTATACTACTAAATGTTTTTGGTAATTTTTTTTTTTTTTTGATAATTTATTAAAGGCTTTTTGACTTAGTTATTAGTTATTCATTAAACTATTATAGAGTTTTTAAGTTGATAATTAGATTTTTGTAAACTATTAGAATCTTAATAATTAAGTTTTCAGTAGGCTATTTAGTATTTAATAAACTATTAAATTTGCCCTACTGACAAAGAATATTTTTATTAAAATTTTAGAATAATTTAAGGTCAAAATATTTTTTTTAAAGAAACAATATTTTATAAGTTTATTAGTCATTAAAAATTTCTCACTTAATTAGATTTTGTTTATGAAAAATACATTTTTCTTTTCAAACATTACAAGGAAACAGTTCATTAAAGTAACAATTTTCCACAATTAATTAATCTCTTTAAGATACTCTTTAAAACTTTGTTTTTTTTTTCATTAAAAAGCCAAGAAAAATTTTGGTTAAAGAATTTTTTTTTAATTTTTGTCATCTATAAATTAGAGAATATTTTTTTTAAGTTTTTATTTCTAAGTAAATTTAGTAATTTTTTTCTTTAGCTTAGAAATTAGTTTTCTTATAAAAAAAAGTTGAGTGAAATGTTTAATCACCGATTTAATTTGACTTAAATTTCCGGTTTGTAAAAACCACACAAATTCAAGTATTTTAATTAAGTTTCTAGTTATTAATGTTTTATTCATTTAAATGTTTGTTTGAAACTTATTTAAATTAAATGTTTATTTGATGTTTAATTAAATTAAAAGTTGAAACTTATTTTAAGTGCTTTTTTAAAGTATCTTCTTAATGGACAAAAAATAAGTTTTAATCAACTTTTTTTTTTAATTAACAATTTTAAATTTATAAAACCTTTTTGTATAATTTTGTGGTATAATTTTTTGTAGGAACCTTTTTCTGTTTAGCTTTTCTTATTTTATGGTAAAAACATTTTTTATATAAAACTTTTTAAGAATTTTATAAACTTTTTCATTGAATACTTGATAAATATTTACTTTTTTTTAAAGCAGAAATTAATGATCAATTTAACAACATGCCTAAATTTAGTCCAGTGAAATGTGCATTAAGAAGACATAAACCTAATCGAAAACCACGTACACCTTTTTCTTCAAAACAATTATGTGCATTAGAACAACGATTTAAGTCTAAACGTTATTTATCAATTGCAGAACGTGCAGAATTTTCTAATTCTTTACAATTAAGTGAAACACAAGTTAAAATTTGGTTTCAAAATAGAAGAGCTAAAGAAAAACGTATTAGAGAAGCAGAAGAAGAAAGATTTAAAATGCATAGTGGGCAAAAGTCTTTTATAAGTAACGCTCTATTAAATAATTTAACTACTGATAATTCATTTTTACGTTCTAATTCATTAGACATCGATTCATCATTATCTATTGATAAACAAATACAAAATTTAAATACAACTTTTACAAAAACAAGTAGTTTAAACTTAAATTCTGAACATTTAAATCAATTGTATTCAAATTATTCTGCATTTTTTCAATAACTTCAAGTTTTAAATAATTTTTCAAATGCCACCAAATATTCTTTTAAAATTAAATTTTCAAATGTTGTTGATTACATTAATAAGAAGTTATTTCCATAAATAATTATGATTGTTGATCATTTTTAAATTGGTTTTATATATCTTAACAAGAGAATATTTTTTTAAAATGTTCTTAGAATAAGTGATAATTTAAGATTTCATAGTACATTATTTTTTTTAACAAGTAAAACAAACGATATTTAATATCTTGTGTGTTTTTACAAGTTTTAAGTTTTTTTTTCTTTACTTCTTAATGATATGTTTTTAACAAAATGAAATTTTCAATTAGAGTTAATTCAGAAAAAAAAGTTTAAAATTAGTTTTCAATGATATAGACACAGCAAGAGTGTTTATTAAAAATAAATTTTAAAATGATTAAAAGTGTGTGTGGTTTAGGTTAAACGCTTTCTTGAAATTAACATTTACAACAGTCCATTCAGCTAATTAATATTGTTTTTAAAGTATTTTTTTTATACTTAAAAATAGTAACTTATTTGAACTATGATCAACTCTATTATCATCAACAATGTTTCTTTTTAAGCTTCTCCTTTCTATCACCTTTTTTAAACAAAAAAAAATTTACTTTTAATGTACAAAACATTCCCTACATTTCTTGTTATTTTAATGTATTCATATCTATATATTATAGTCTATTTAAATTTAAATAATTGAACACAATTATTTTTGACTATCAAACACCATCTCTAATTATAGATAAATTTTAATTTTCTTTTTTTACTTATTCATTTTGCACAAATGATATATAATAGCATACCCAATTATTTTTAAAGATTTTTAAACAAGTATGTTCTTTAAAGTTAATTATTATCAAACATTGTAATCACCAAAAATTAGCATTTTTCAAATTTTTGAAAATAATAATTAAAATGTTTATTTTAATAATTTTCTATATACAAATATAGTTTTTATATAGAAACATTCTAGCTACTGTCAATGATTTAACATTCCTCAATTTATAGGGCTCATTTAATTACTTTTTACCTTTTTTATTGTGTTTTAGAATTTTTTTGTAAATTTTTTTCTCATTTTTTGATGAACTTGTTAATTTTATGTAACTCCTTTTTTCTTTTTCAAAAAAAATTGCTTAAATTTAACTAATGTTTTGGTATGCTTTTAGCAAATTTCAACATTCATGCATTTTTGTTTAAATTTGATTAAGTTTTTTTTTGTTTGGTTTTATGAATCTATGTAAAGCCATGTATTTGTATTTCTAGTTTTATAAATAAGGTCTTAGAAAGTGGAAAAATCTTGAATATAACAAAATAGCAAGTAACTAGTAATTAGCGAATATTCTGTTTTATTTTTTTAAATATTAACTTTTAATTCCTTATACTTTAACATTGACAGCCCATTTTGTCTTATAAGTAGCCAAATGCCTTTTGTCGCAATTAACTTTTTTTTTTTTTTGGATATTTCCTTGTTTATTTTTTTGTATACACAGAAACTTCTTTCATGATTTCTTAAAAAGTTAAAAACTAACAAAGAATACAAACTATCTTTTTTCTATTCTTTTCTGTAAGCCAATTAACGCAAATTACCACCGCAATTAAGTCTAGAAGATTTTGACGTATTCTTAATTTCAATCGTAAAAAATACCTACCCCCTTTTTTTCACAGACTTATATTAGCTATTGTCTTAAATTACAGAGCGGTGATATAGGTAAATTTAAATATAATTAAAATCATTCATCTAATCATTATTTGGAAATACTTTAAACTTTTAACAAATATTAACCTTTGTCATAGCCTTATTTGAAATAACCATTCATTTAAATTATATTCAACAAATAATTATTCAAACAATATTTAAATATCTATTAAAGGTTTAATTCAATAAACTCTAATTATATTAGATCTAAGTATATCTAAAATAAGCCTAATTTGAATATTAACCAGATTTTTTTTTCTTAAATTCAATTTACAAAATAAGTTTTTTTTCAACTTGTTGTTTATTGAAATTTACATAGATTTTCTTTTCAAAAATTATACACATAAACATTGAAGAAAAGTTTATTAGTTTTTCAAATTTGTCTAATTGGCTACAAAAATTTTTTTTCTTTTCAAAAACTAAAGATCATGTTTATTTCATCAGCTAATACCTTCTTATTGTTAATACCTTTATTGGTATTAACCTTCATTTGTAATACCTTTATTCAATAAAGTAAACTTTTTTTTACGTAAAAAAATTTTTTGTTACACTTGGTCAAACTTTTTAAGAAAAACTTTATTATGATAAAACAAACTAATTTTTAATATTTTAGTCAATTATAAAAGTTTTTGAATTAACAATGAAATTTACTAAGGATAAAGCTTTTTTTGAAAATTTTACAATAAAAAGTGAAAATTAAATTACAAACTTTATTGATGGCCTAGTAATTATATTTTAATTTATTTTTAAATGGAAATTTTTTTTTTATTGTATCAAAAATTATTTTTAAACATTTAATTCAAAACTTTAAATTGATAAATTAAGTTTTTTTAAATGAAAATGTACATTAAATGACTAAAATTTAAGAAAAGTTTTTAAAAGATTAAATAAGATAATTTAACTGACAAAATGTCTTAATAAAATTTTTTTTTAGATCAAGTTATCTTATTGTTTAGTTTAAAATCAATCTCTATAAAAATAAACTATTTAAATTTTACTTATAAATTGAGTTTTTTGAAATAAAAATTAAATAAAAATTCAAAAAAATATGATGCTTGCATAAAGATTAAATAAAAGATTTCTTAATAAAATAATTTAAGTTAAATGTTTATATTTAAGCTGTAGTTATACTTTGATTTATAGTTTTTTTTTTCAAACATTTTTGAAGTAGTTTACTAGCTAAATACTTTAAACTGTAGATTTATATTAAAATTATGAATTTATTCTTAGTTGTCTATTCTTAGTTTTATTTTGTTATTTTATTTAAAATTTGTTTATTCATAATTGATCAATTATATGCTTTTTTATTTTGTAGGTAAATTGTTGGTAAATTAAAATTTTTAGTTAAAACTATTTAGAAATTTTAAAATTCAATTGATTTTAATAAAATAAAAATTATAGATCTATTTTAAAATAGAAAATCTACTTAATAAATGAAAAACTAGTTAAAAACTATTAGTAAAAATTATTCTAAGACTGTAAAACAATTATAAAACTATTTTCAAATTTTAACTCCATTTGAAAATTTAAGATCCAATTGAAAATTTTAATTTTGTTCAAAAATCTATATAAAAATTTTAGATTGAAAGTTGTAGGTTAAAAATTATAAATTTAATTTGATTTTATTTAAATTAAAGGTTTATTCAATTTAAATTGTATGTCACTCTTGTTTTGAGAAGGAAAAATTTTTGAGTTTTGCAATTTTAAACGATTTGAAGTTTGATTCATTTTTGTGTAATTATTTTTAACTAAACGTTTAATTCTATTATTTGAATAAATGCGTTCTTTAAGTATTTGAATAGGTTTCATGTTTAAAACTTCACAATCTATTTGTATAAATGAAAGATAAGAATCGTTATTAAAATTTTTTGTTTCATTTCTTGAATTTATTTTTGAATTAGTAGAAGGTAAAATGATTGAAAATTTAGGTCTACTAATTTTTTGATTTTTGATTTTAGAATAATTATTTGAATAAAAATTAAGAGGTAAAATTAAATAATCAACTGGATTAACACTAATGAAATAATAAGTATCTTCTTTTGGTTTAATATAATTTATAATACGTTCTGGTATTGTTTCATCATGTGAATATAATTTTCTTTGTTTATTTTCATCATCAATACCATAAATCCAATTGCGTATAAAATACCAAGATAATTTTTTTTCATTTTGTTGTACTAAATCATATTTATTTGAATTAGAAAAATGAGAATTAAATACTTTATTAGATGAATGATGAATAGCCCAATTTCTTAATTTTGATTCAAGAATTATACTTTCATTTTGATTGATATTACCATTGCAATCAACTTTAGTTAAATTTTTAAATATATTTTCTTTAGAAGTTTGATTATTTTCTGTCCATAAAAGCACACGTCCCTTAAATTTTGTTTCTTGATTATAATTTTTAGTTGAGAAACTATTTGAATCACTAAAATTATCATTTTTAAATAAGTTCATATTTAAACCAATTAAAAACACAATAGCTAACAAACTGATAGTTTTTTTACCCTTATTAGTATCATCATTAAAGAATTTACTTTGTTTTTTAAATGAGAAATAACTTTTAGAAATATCATTTTTGAAACCATTGGTCATATTATTTTTAATGTTCAACATTTTGTTTTGCAAGTTTTTCAAATTATTATTTTCAATTGTAATTCTATTTACTTGTTCTTTTAAATACAAATTCTCTTTTTTTAATTCTGAATTTTCGTCTGTTAATAGTTCTATTTTTTTCTCTATATTCTTAACATATTCAATTTTCTTTTGTCTTGAATTTATTGCAGATTGTCTATTTCTTAAACGTCTTGCCTTCTCTTTTAATTTACTTAATTCTTCTTTATTTAACTCATTATTCTTATTCATCAAGTTGTTATTATCTATTTTTAAATTTATATCTTGTTGTAATAAACAAATATCATAAACTTGATTAGATAATTTAAAAATTGATGTTTTAGGTGCTAAAGGTAATAATTTCTGTTTCTTTTTTTGATTTTTAAATGATTCTTTTTTTAAAGAAGTTATTTTGTTTTGACTAGAATCACAATTAGGAGGTGTTTCAGGAGGTGTTATTTGAATTGGTGAAAAAGAATCTGAAGTACTTGAACATGAAGATGAATTAAAATTATCATTTGATAAGTTGTTAGAAATATTTAAAATATTATTTTCTAAATTATAATTTGTTTCACCAAAATCTAATATTGGAATATCATTTAAATTTTCATTAAAATCATATGTCATTGAACTCAAAAAATTATCATCTAATTCAAGTAAACTAGAATGTTCATTTATTTCGTTTAAAATATTATTATCAAGCTCAGGTAATTCTAAAAATTAAAATTTTAAAATTTTTTTTTTATAAAATATTTTTCTCATATCTTACCTGATGATGTGTTCTTATCAAGACAATGCTCGAATAAGACAAAATTACTTTGATTCATTTTTTATTGATTATTTTAATTTGATACATTTAAACAAAAAATAAAGTTTTTGTTTATTAAAAACTTTTTTCTAATTAAACGTCATCTGAATTGCATTTGTTTTTATTGTTTTGCATGCTAATAAAAACATTAGCGATAAAGAATGAGTTTTGTTTGAAAAGCGCGCAATTTGAATTTTTGTTTTTTAAATTTGAAAAAAATTTTATTTGTTTTGGTAAAATTTAGATAACAAGTTTAATTGCCTCGTGCTGCTGATAAGAAATAAATAATTTTTAGCAAGATAAATTTGTTTATGTATTAAAATAAATATCAAGAGTCAAAAACGATTATTCAAATAAATAAATTTGTATTTAACTTAATTGAAATTATAAAAAAAAAATCAAGAAAAAAAATCAAATAAGATTAAAAAGTGAATTTATTTCTACAGTTTGATAACCGGCAAAATTTATAAGTTTAATCAAATACAGCTTAAGTGTACAAAATAAGAAAAAAATTAGAATACAAAGAGAACTAAAAGAAAAATTTTTAATATTCTATTGTGACAGTTTTTGTTTTTAAATATTCATTCAGAGCATCTTCTCCTAAATCTTTACCAAATCCTGATTGTTTGAATCCTCCAAAAGGTGCAGCAACGTCTGTTTTATTATAGCAATTAACAAAACAAGTACCAGCTTCAATTTTTTCACTAAACTTCATTGCTTTACTAAGATCATTTGTAAATACACCTGACGCTAAACCATATGTATTATTATTTGCTCTTAAAATAACTTCATCTAAATGACTAAATTTTGATATACACATAATAGGACCAAAGCTTTCTTCAGTAGCTAAATAAGTTCCATCTT
Organism: Anisodus tanguticus; assembly: GCA_034509755.1. Classification (NCBI taxonomy): domain Eukaryota; kingdom Viridiplantae; phylum Streptophyta; class Magnoliopsida; order Solanales; family Solanaceae; genus Anisodus; species Anisodus tanguticus. The sequence goes on from JAVYJV010000099.1 coordinate 38,309, forward strand.
TAATATCAGTAAATATTGTAGGCTCTAAATAATAGCCTTTTTGAGATAATCTTTTACCTCCGTAAACTAATTTAGCACCTTCTTTTTTACCTATTTCAATATATTCAAGTAATTTATTTAAATGAGCTAAATGGTTTTGTGGACCATGAGATGTTGTACGATCTAAAGGATCCCCTATTTTAATTTTTTTTGTTTCAACAATTAACTTTTCAATAAACTCATCATGAATATTTTCTTGAATAAAAATTCTACCAGCTGCAATACAATTTTCACCTTTATTGAAGAAAACAGAACTTAATGTATTTTTGATTGCTTTATCCATATCACAATCATCAAAAATAACTAATGGTGATTTACCTCCTAATTCTAAAGTTACTTTTTTTAAATTACTAGAACCACAAGTTTGCATTATTACTTTCCCTATCTCAGTTGAACCTGTAAATGCAAGTTTTCTTACTAAATCATCTCTAGCTAATAAATCTCCTATTTCTGCTCCAGAACCACAAAGTATATTTACAACACCAGGTGGAAAACCAGCTTTTTTAACTAATTCAGCTAATTTTAGTGCAGTTAATGGACAAACAGTTGGTGGTTTAACAATCACACAATTACCAGCAGCTAAAGCAGCACCCATTTTCCAACAAATCATCATCAAAGGATAATTCCATGGTGTAATTAAAGCACAAACACCAAATGGTTCTTTACGAGTGAAACAAAAGTTTTTATTGGGTCTATTATTATTAATTGGAATTGTTTTTCCATGAATTTTGTCACACCATCCAGCAAAATATCGAAATGAATCAATAGACATACCTACGTGAGTTTTTAAAGCTAAAGTGTAAACAGCTCCAGAATCATAGCTTTCAATAATTGACAACTCTTCTTTATTTTTTTCCATCAAATCAGCTAATTTGGTTAATAATTTACCTCTATCTCTTGCATTCATTTTAGACCAATCACCTTGATAATATGCATTATAAGCAGAATTAACTGCTTTTACAACATCAAATTTAGAAGCTCGTTGTACTTTACAAATAATTTCTTCAGTTGCAGGGTTAATTATTTCTGTAACATTATTTTTAGATGAATTTACAAATTCATTGTTAATAAATAACTGTGTTGGTACTTTTACAACTTTATTTTTTGCTTTAAACTCTACACCATCATATTCTACTATCAATTCATCTGTATCTCCTTCTCTTGTTTTAATAATAATTAAATTTACAAGTTGTCCGAAATCAGGAGCAATGTAAACATCTTCATTTAAAATTTTAACTGAAACTAATTCTTTAATTTCTTCAACTAATCTAGTTACATCCATAGAGCCAGCTCCACAATCAAAAAAGTTTGTTTCATCATTAATCTCTTCTAAACCTAAAATTGACATCCATATTTTTTTAATTTCTTCTTTTAAATCAAGCTCTAGTTCTGTTAATTCAATTTCTAAATTTGAATTAGTAGAACCAAAATCTTTTGCTTTGATCATTTTTTTTGTTTCAATATTCTGTAAATCAGATACAACAACAGCTTTTTTGTCAATTCCAAAAATTACTAAACCTTCATTTATTACATAAGATTTAAAATATTGACCTTCTATATTAACTTTTTTACCTAAAATATCTTTATAATGTTCATATTGATCTGAATATAATTCATAATTTTGATAAAAATTTAAATCTAAAACTAAATTACTTGAAAATACACGGTACTCAGTATTTTCTAAAATTAACCAAGCTCCTGGTATTTTATCCATACCTCTAATAAAGTTGTGTATTTGTAAACCAGTTAAATTATTTTCGAAAGGTAACTTTTGTAATTCTTTTTTATTTAACATTTTATCATAAGAACAACCAATTGTTGATTGTTTAATTTTAGGTGCACAACCTGATTCAATTAATTCTACAGCTTCTGCCATAGATTTTATACCTTCTGGATATAAAAATCTATTGTAAAGTGTATCAACAGTATCATTTAAATTTACTTTTGTTTGTTTTTGTAATAAAATTGGACCAGTATCAAGTCCATCATCAGCCCAAAATATTGTGAAACCAGCGTAAAAGTCACCTTAGAAAGAAAAAGTTAAAAAGTTTGAACTAAAAATAACTAATAATACCTTCTATTAAAGTCCAATTAATTGCAGATGCTCCTCTATGCTTAGGGAGAATAGATGGATGATAAATAATTGATTCATTTTTTGGATAATTTATAATTTCCATTGGTATAAATTGTGAACAATAAGGTAAAACATTTAAATCTGGTTGCGTACTTTTATATTTTTCGAATACTTCTTTTTCAATGATACCTTTATTTCTCCATCTTTGTATTTTAAATAATGGAATATTATTTTCTTTAGCAAATAATGCTAATGCATCTTCTCTACCATTCTTATCTGGTATAGTAAAAATACCACAGATTTCATGTTTATTTACAACTAATAATTTAGAAACATTAGCTGCAAATAAACTTTGTCCAATAATAGCGATTCTCATTTTAATTTAAAAGATCAAATCAAAAAAATTTCACAAGTTTACAAAATAAAACTTTTTAAGTTGAAAATCTTAAATATTTTTGACCAAAATAAAAAGGAAAAAAAAAGTTCTGAAAAGTAAAACGTTGACAATGTATAGTGAAAAAAAAAATTTTATATTTAAAAGTAAAACCAGTAAATAGTCTGGTTTGGTTACAATATCTGGTCTAAACACATTTGAAAAAAAAAGTTGTTTGGTATTAACTTGTAGTGTTTTTTAATCTTACAATCATATCTTTTGGTAATTTTTTATTTTATAATATACTTTACATTGAAAATAAAAATTAATTAGATATTCAAATGTAAACGTGATCAGTAAAAAAACAAACATTCAAATAAGATATAATTTATTTTATTATCTAATTTAAACAATTTTTAAAGTAAAGTTTTCATTTGAATAAGATAATTGAATTATTTAAGAAAATTACTAAGTTTACTTAAAAATTTTATTTTACCAAGCTCAGTAAGTATAACTAAGCTTAAATAAATTTATTTTGAAATACTTAGCTTTAATGTATTTTGAAAAACCTAAGCTTGAAAGTTTTGTAATTTAAATTATTAATTAAATAGAATATTTAGTAGAAATTTAAAAACAATTTATGCTTTACATTTACAAAACTAATTATTCAAAATTTTGAATTTGAGTCTTAAATTTTAAACAAATTTTGAGATTAAAGTTTTAAATATTTAAGTCAATAAAAATTGATATTAAAAAGCAAATTGAGTTCTAATTAGTTTAATTGTAAAAGAATAAGATTTTTAGTTTCAATCAAAACACTTGTAAGTTAACTTTTGTTTAAAGTTTGTTAAGTTTTAAACTTTTAAAAGCCCTTTTGTGTATAAACTTATTTTTTGATAATTTTTTTACTATTATTTGATTTTAATTGTCCAGTAAATGATTAATGTTTATCTAAAAATGGTATTCATTTGCTTCCAGGTATTTTTTTTTTTAGTAATATTTTTTAGTGCTATTCAAATGAACTTATTTATTTACTGTAAGAAAATTTATAAGTAGATTTGAAGTAACTTGTTAATGCATATGATTCATAAATTAACAAATGATTAAAGTTTTCAAAAAAACCTGTGTCTTATTAATTCATTTTTTTTAGTTTTTAAATTTACTTCAAATTTAATTATTTTATATGTTTTCAAAGACGAATCCATTGCAACAATATATAATAAAAAAATAGTTTTTAGTTAAACAAGAAATTCTTCTATGGAATCTTTTTTTTTAATATGAAAAGTTTTATATTAAGCTTATGAATAATATACAATTTATCATTTTCATATTGGAATATTTTTTTTATGGCTTTGTATTAGAACCAACGTAAGTTTTTTTTTATAAATTTTAATCAATTTCACCGTAAAATTTTTTTGAACAGGTAAATATTAAATTGTATAACAATAAATTACGAATTAAATTTTTGAGAATATCTTCAAACTATAAAATTTAAAAGACAAATCAAATCTTAGATTTTTTTTAAAAAGAACCCTTTTTTTGTGATCTACTTCCGGTCAAGTACCATTATTTATCTGATCAAACACAAATTAGCATTGAAAAAACTATAAATTTAAAAGACAAAATTTATTTTTAATTTTCCTACTTTAATAGACAAAGTTTTATTAGAATTAATATTTTTTTTGCAATAAAATTAGAGCTAACTCATCAAGAACTTCTAATTAAAACAAAATGATCTATTAAAAGAAATTCTAGAATTCCAGTAAAAAATAGAACCAGTTTGAAAAAATGAACTATTGATGATGAAATAAGTTTTCATTCATTTAAACATTCTTTATTAATAGACATAATAATGATAAAAGAAATTTTGTTTTTTTCATGCTCGAGAAAATATTCAATTTTAATAAATATTATTTTGAGAAAATTGTTTTTGTCTTAAATATGTATATTTATAAGACGCTTTTTATAAATTAGAGTTAATTAGAATGGTTCTTCAAAAATAAATTCTTTTGTTTTTAAACAATTTTTTAGAAAAAACTAGATTACAAAATTTAAAGCATAACAAGTTAATAAAACTTTGGAATGGAAATTTCTACAAAGACTATTTCAATTCAGCTTAGAAATTGATTAAAACTTATTATTTCATAAATTAAACTGGATTTCTGATAAATAAAAATTATAACAAAAATACAATAAAATTAAGCTATCATAAAATAGATATTCAAAACTAAAATTAGAATTATTTTATTTTTTACACCACACTTTAGTTTTGAATGCGGCTTTTACCATTTTTATTTTTCAACAAGAAAATTGGATTATAATTTAATATTTTCATTGTAAAAGAGGTTTTCAAGAATTTTTAACCTGTTACTGTTTCATATTTTTTACTTTGACATGAATATTTTCAAAAGCATTGTTTCATTGTGCCATTTTAACTTTTTTTTCAAAAAAACTGATTTTTTGAGTAAAGATGCGAATAAGATCTTGTTTTTCAAAACATAATAATCAAATGATATTTATTCAAAATTTACATATCCAAAGATTTTTTTTTTATGTAAAATTTTCTATTGATATAAAAAAGAAAAGAATTTTTATAAAACTTGTTCAAATAGAAAAAATTACTTTTTGCAAAGTTTAAATACTTAGGTCAAATTATTATTTAATAACTTACCTGTTTTTTATTTTTTGATTAAGTATTTACTATCAACTGAAGCTTTTAAAGTTAATGCATTGGGCTTGGAAATTTAAAACAAAAAAAAGTTACTCAAAATATTAACTTGCCAAGACAGAGTACTAAATATTAATAAAAATTTTAAAATTTCAACTAATAGAAATCTATGTTTCTGTTACTTCTAGTAGTTTAGTAATTTAAATTTAAATTAAGTTTTAAAATGATTGAGTAGGTCTATTCAAGTTTTCAATAAATAAATTCAGCTATTTAATTTTGATTTCTTAGAAAAAAATTTTATTCTTAAAATTTAGGAAAATAATTTGAATTAATAAAAATTATATCATTTATAAAGTTTAATTAATTTAGGCTTGTTTAAAAACTAAAGTTTCTCCTTTTGATATTATTTGTTTATCAGATAAATAAACATGATTTTCTAAATCTTTACCAAAAGTAGGCCATGAAACAATTAAAGGCTTTATTTTCATAGGTACTGTAGATTCTGTTTCGAATGTTAATTTAACTGATTCAAGATACTCTGGGAAATTGTACATATATTTTACAATGTTACGGTTTATTACGAATCTTTGAAAAAAAAAGTTTATGGCTAATTAGATTTATAATTTTGAAGAAAAAATTTACCTTGGTGTTAAAACAAAATCATGGGTATGATTTTTTCCTATCATTTGTCCTACAAGTTTTTTTTTCAAAATATCAAAACCATCATACTGTAATGAAACTTCTAAATAAGTATTTAAACTTTGAACATTGTAAACAATAGCAAGTAAAATTGATAAACTAATTAATAATTTCATTTTGATCAATTATTTGCAAAAAATTTCAATTCTTTTAAACAGGATTTGTGAAGTATTATGATTTAGTTTAGTTTTTTCTCTTTTTTTTTATACATTTTTAGGTCTTTATTTCATTTTTTTAAAAAAATTTATATTTTCTGATAAGATTTGATCTTATTAATTGATTAAAATTAATTAAGTTGATTGAAAAATTAATAATTTTATTTTTAGTTCTTAATCTTTGGAATCATATAAATTATTGAAGATATTCTTTTATTAAAAACATAAATTTTTGAATTGATAAAATTTAAACTAATTAATTTTTTTATAATTTTATTTACCCCATCAATTTGATAAAAAAACAAGAGATTAAAACTATTTGAAAAAATCATTAAAATAGATCCACCAACAATAGTTTTTCAAATTATCTTATATTTTATATTAAGATTGAAAATTTCCATAAGATTGCATATTGTCTCATCAATACTTGAAATTTTGAAAAATTTTGAGCAAGGAATTAAACTTGTGTTTTTAGTCGTGAACCTAATAAATTAGTTAAATATCATTTTGAATATTTTTTAAGTAAACATTCATAACAAAATTAAAGTTAGTTTTACTTCAAAATAAAAACTTTTAGTTTTTAATTTTACAAGTTTTTTATAGTAAGAGATGATCAAAGTTGAACAAAAAAAATTTTATTGAACAGTTTTAAATTTTAATTTCAAAAAATTTAATTGATTTAAATCTTTAAGTATAATTCTTTTGATTCATAACATTTGAACCATTTAAATTAAAAATGATTTTTTTTTTCATTTCCAAGTTTTATCCTTTAATTTTTAACACATCATATACTGCCTTATGAAAATGCTTAATTAATTTTTTTGTTTAATTCGATGAAAATTTTTATTGGTTATAATATGCATAATTTTTATAATAGTTTTTTTTGTCAAAAACAAAAAAAGAAATCAGTAGTTGCAAATGGTTATAAAATGATTTTTTAAGATTTAAAAGTTGAAAATAATTTTTATTGATTTAGAATTTAAAATTAAAAAATATAAATTATGTTGGTTTAAAAGTAGCTGTTTCTCCATTTTTCAAATCTTTTTTGTCAGACAAAAAAACATGTTTAATTAACCCTTCACCAAAAACAAGCCATGAGACAATTAAAGGTTTAATTTCAATAGATGTTGAATTTTTAGTGTTCCATGTAAGATTAACAGCACGAATAACATGTACAAATTGATCTGTAAATTTCAAAATTTCAACATTTGTCATAAATCTTTTTAAATGATAAAAATAAAATTAGTTCAAATGGAAATTAGATTATTAAAGTTTTTTAAAAAATTACCTTGGTTTCAAAACAAAATCTTTAGTTTTACTATCTCCTATAATTTGACCTGTAATTTCTCCTTCTAAAACATCATGACCTTCATATTTTACTGTCACTTCAAAATTATAATAAGCTTGAGCATCATAAACAAAAGCAAATAAAATTGCTAAACTAATTAATAATTTCATTTTGATCAATTTTTTGCAAAAAATTAAATTCGTTTGAATAGAGTTTAAAATTATGTATTTGCTTAGTTTTTTTCTCTTTTTATATGAGTAATTATTAACAAAAAACTATTTCAAGAGATTAAACTGAGATATACATTGATAAGATATAATTTATTAATTAAATTTTACTAAAATGATAATTTAAAATTAGATTATTATAGAAATTTCTAGATTGGTTTCAATTGAAAATAAGAGAAAAATTTTAAAAAAATTAATTAAATGTATTTTGTAGTTGATCAGAATGGGAAAAATTTTTTCAAAACACTATTTCATTTAAGTTAAGAAATTGAAGCTTTTTATTTCATAGACAATACTATTACTTTAAAAAAAAAATTAAAATCAAAGTACAATAAAGTTAAGCTGATGCAAAAAAAATATCTGATTTTTTTCTTTGATCAATTTAGCTCCATTTAAGTTTTTATCTAAATCTAAATATGTTTTAGTTACTATTAATCTAATTTCTACTTATTACATTTATTTAAAATTAAAGTTTCATTAAAAATTGAGACGAATTTATTTTTTAAAAAACAATTCATTTAAAAAAACACATCTACACTAATGGTTAAATATTTTCAGAATTATTTTTCAAAAACTAATTTTAATCTCAATGTTTTTTGTAAAATAGTATTTTGAATTCAATTTTAGAATAAATCTGTTAAAATATCTACAATTATAATAAAGCTTTTTGTTGTGTGTAACATAAAATTATTTTGAGAAAATTAACTTAATTTAAGAAGATTAAAAAATACCAAAAAAAATTAATCAATTAAACTACAGGTGTTAAAAATATTTATTTTAATTAAATTGATCAGATTTTTAAAGTTTTAAGAAATGATTCAATTGTTTGATTGTTGGAAAAAATATTTTTGGAAAAAGATTTAATTTAATGAATTATGAGCATAATTTTTATGTTTTTATTGAATTTTTTGATAAACAAAAAGATTTTTTGATTGATTAAAACATTAATTGAGTTTCTTAAAGCATGAGTTTTTCAAAATAAAAAAAAAATTTTGTTTATGAATAATAACCAAGGTCAAGTTTACGTAAGTAGTTTTAGCCTGTTTTAATAAGGTTTATTAAATGATTTGAGTTTATTTAATTTAAATTATTTAAGTTTCCTTTAAAATGATACAATAATCTTTATTAGGTTAAAAGTTTTTTTAGTTTTTTTCAGTTTTTTAAATATCTTTTAACTAGATTCACTAAATTAAATACCTTGATAAAGATTAAAATAAAATTCTTTTAAAAAAGAAAAATTATCTTCAATCTATTGTTTAACACCTTCAATGAAGATGCGTGAATTGATTTCAAACGGAAACGATTTAATGAGTTACTTATTTGAGAATTAAAGTTAAAGGAAATTTATTCGAATTTATTTAAAGTAGGCAAAAGTTTAAGAAATAAAATTAAAAAAAGAAAAATGTTAATTGTTAAAACGCAGCATTAGAAACATTTTTTTTTTAAAAGCGTTGGTAGTAAATCGACATCCACTCAAAAAAAAGAATTTTTCTTAAAATTCAAAAAAAGGAATACTTAAAATATAAAACAGTTATGTTTTTGACTAAGATGGTATTGAAGTTTTTTTAAAATACTTTTTAAAAATATTAAAGTAAATTTTTATATTTTAGATCATAATGTTTACTTAAATTTATAACTCTTTTTATAAACTTCAAATATTTAAGCTTATCGTAGGTTTGAATTGTTTTATGGTAAACTCATTAAGGTATATATTTATATAATTTTTGCAATATAATCAAACTTTTTTTTTTGATGCATACTACACGTTTTATATTATTTAGTTTTTTGTTCTTTATATTCAATTGTTTAGATTTTGCTAAAATTTTATGTCTTGATTCAGTTTTATAGTAAAATTTTTTTGATGTTTTTTTATGAAGTTTATTCAGAATTATTTTAAGAGTTTTTCTTAATTAAAAATGATTTAACTAAGAATATTCTTAAAGTTTAATGAAAGTTTATTATCAATAGTTTTGAATATTTTCAAAAGTTTGTTTTCAAAATTCTTAAATAGTTTTTACTTAGAATGTTCAGAAAGTTTTGTATATTTATTGAATAGGCTTAACTTAAAATATGTTTATAGTTTTAAGTACGAATATTTTAATTTTTATGTTTTCAATAGTTTGAAGAATATCAATTTTAGTAAGAAAATCTCAATATTTTTTAAAAAGAAAATATCAATAGTTTGTAATAAGAAAGTTTTAATAGTTTATAATAAAAAAAGTTTTAATAGTGTTTATAACAAGAAAATCTTAATAGTTTTTAATAAATACCAATAAGAAAACCCCATTTGTTTTAAACTAAAGGATATTTTAATTAAAACTAATTTAAAAGTTTGGAAATTTATTTTATTAAATATTAGAGGTTGGATCAATTATATATTGTCAAAAATTTTATTTTAATTAGACATTAAGTTAAATGAAAAATATCAATTAAGTCAAAATTAAAATTTTACCATTTTAGTTTAAAAGTTTCAGAAAAATCATTAAAATAAAATTTTTTTTTTAGTTTTTGATGAAATTAATTAAAATTTATCTTTAATTTGTTTGGTCTAAAAAAAGTTTTTTTAAGAAAGTATTTTCAAATAAAAATATTTTTAAGGTGTAATGTGTCTTTAAGTTTTTAGGAAAAAAAACAAAATTTTTTAAAAAAACAAAAAAATGTACCATCAAGATCCTAATAATAATAAACAACATTTAATACATCGTTTTACAGTTGAAGATACAGAAAATTTACATACAGCTCGTAATAAACCTTTAAATAAGGTTACTTATTTTACAAGTCAAGATGAAGAAAAAATAAGAAATATTTATAATGATTTAAGCGATCGTATGAGTCAAAATCAAAGTTTTATTGGTGATGGCAATGTAGATAGATTTGGTATAGGAAATGTTGTTAAGTCAAATTATGAAAGAGAGGATGATTTAGATTTTATTACTTGTGAAGATGTTACAGATACACAAATGCAACAATACTTACAAAATAAAACACATCGTGCTTATCAATTAGAAAAACAAAAAGATCTTTATCGTGAAACTGAAAATCAAGATGGTCTTAAAACAACAATTAAACAGAATATAATTCAAAGAACAACAACTTTAACACCTTTAGAAAAACAAGTAAGTTTTGGCCATTATTATATCATTTAAATTAACCATTTTGACAAAATAGTATTTCAGATACAAAAAATTCATTCATTTTTAACTTATACAATATGATTTGTTTTAACCCTTTTAAACCAGAAAAAAATTTTTCTTTTAAGTTTATAAATGATAAAATTTTATTTTTATCACAAAATCAATTAAAAAAATAATAAATCAATATTTGAAGATTAAATGGAGTTTGTTACATTGAATAGCATGCTAAATTATCTTCAAAAATTATTACGCGTATTTATTTTAACTTAAAATAATTTGATAGATTTATAAACAATAGTTAGCTCATCAATAAACAATAAAGTTTAAAGCCATTTTTATTATCACTTGATGATTGTTAACATCTGTTTTTCTTTTCTTTGTACAAAAAAGGAAATGTGATTGAATTTTTTAAGCATAAAAATTTTTTAATTATTTAATAGAAATCAATTAATTTTTTAGTAAATTTAAACATCTGGATAAAGTTTAAACAAAAAAGAAAAAAAATGTCATATATGTTTATGTAGAAACGGAAATTAATTTTAACAAAGATTTCACCTACTTGAGTTATCAAAATAAGTTTAATTTTTAAGTAGGAATCATTAATTTGAAAAATATTTTTGAAGAATTTTTTTTAATTTTCTTCAAAATTAACCTTCTGCTTAACTTATTCAAAAAAATTTTTTAGTGGGTTTGAAGTCATTTTTGATTATTTAAGAAAAAAATTTTAGAAAATAATAATGTTGAAAAAAAAAGAAAATAACTTACAGAAAATTTAAATTTGTTTAGAAGAAAAGTTAACTAAAAATCATAAAAAAGAAAGAAAAAAAAATAGAATTAAAAAAAAACAAACAGAAATAGAAAGAAATAAATAAAAATAAATAGAAATAAATAGAAACAAGTAGAAATAAATAGAAATAGAATTAAAAAAAAATAGTTTCCAAGAAAAAAAATTAGAAAAAGTAAACAAAAATTCTAAATAGACAAAGAAGACTTTCTTTTAATTAAAAAGAAAAAAATTTTTTAATATTGAGTGAGCGGATAATTCCTAATTTGTACATAAAAAATAACCTTGATCTAAATATTGAATTTTCCTTTTTTAAAATCTAAAAAAGGTTCTTAGTTTGTAATTCAATTAAAATTATGAATGATTTATTAATTATTTTAATTTTTAAATAGCTTGAAGATGATCAATTACTTAGAGAAAAATTGATTAGATGGGCTCAAAGATCAACAGATGGTTATCCAGAATGTGACGTAATAGATCTAACTTCTAGCTGGAGAAGTGGTTTAGCTTTTAATGCTATTTTACACCGTAATAGGTAAATAAAATTCAAAACTCTTTTAAAATTTTATATAAAAAATTATATCTTTTTTTAGACCTGAGTTATTTGATTATCGCCATTGTTTAAAAAGGACAAATAAAGAAAATTTAGATCATTCTTTTTACTTGTATGAAAAAGAATGTAACATTAAACACACTTTACATCCAGAAGAAGTTGACACTTTTAGCCAAAATGAAAAGGGTCTTTTTCATTATATTTATTCTATTTATCAAAAGTTCCCTAATCCACCATATCGTAATCCTTTAGAAGATGAAGAAAAGCTAAAAAAAATTGAAGAATTTCGTTCAATCTGTTCTAGTTTATTGCAATGGATGAGAGATAACATTCGCAGATTAAATAAAAGAGATGATTTTTCAAACCTTTTAGAACAAATGAGAATTTTACAAAGAGAATTAAATAATTTTAGATCTATTGAAGTACCACCTAGATTGGCTGAAAAACAGAAATTAATTTATTTATCAAAAGAAGTAAATAAATATGCAAGTCAATTAAACATTAGAATAGAAAGTGAATACTCAATGGAAAATATTGATCTTTTATGGACTAGGCTAATGGCTTCTTTAGATGATCGAGAAGCTGCAATTAATAATGAAATTTCAAGACTAGAGAAATTACAACGTTTAGCTGAACAGGTTGAAATAGAAATACGTAATTGTGAAATAAAATTAGATGAAATCGAGAAATTAATCTTTGAAGAAGAACGTAAAGTTCATCGTTTGAATCCCTTAGATACACATCTTTTCAACATAGATCAAATTACTGACATGATCAAACGTGAAGGTGAACGTATCAAACAGTTATTCAGTGATGTACAATATCTTAGAGAAGAAAATTACTACAATGCTCCTGAATTATTGAGAAAAGTTCAAAAACTCCACGAAAAATGGTCTGAATTACACGCAATGTTCCAAAATAATGTTCTGAAAGTTTTAGGAGAAAAACGTAAAGCAGCTTTAAATAGACCTTTAACAGAAGAAGAATTAATTGCTACAAAACCAGAATTTCGTTTTCTTCATGAATGTATCAAATGGGTACAAGCCAAGTTGGATAAGCTTAATGGCTTAGAGAATTATGGTGATGATCTCATGACTATTAAAATAGCTTTAGAGGAACATCGATCTGAGCATACTCAAATTCTTAATTATAAATCAAATGTTGATAAATGTGATCGTAATCAAAACCTATTCAGTGGTGAAGTTCTTGAAATTTATTTGAGAATGCTAGGTAGACTTTTTAAAATTTACAATGAGTTATGTAGCGTTTCAAACAAACGTTATAATGATTTAGAAAATCTTTTAGAGTTTGTACAAAATGTTGTTGATGAATTAGCTTGGTTGAATGAACGTATAGAAACAGAAATGAACAGAAACTGGAGTAATCCAAGTAGCATAAACTATAATCAATTAGATCAACAATTAAATAAAATAAAAACAGAAGTTGAAAGACGAGAAATGAAAATTAATAAAATTATCGAACAAGGGGAAAGTCTTTCAAGAAAACTCATTGCGGCTAAAAAAACAATATTAGAGTTTGTTACAAAATTAGAAAACAAATGGCAATGGGCTAGAGAAATTGTTAAATGTTCAGATTCTCATTTAAAAGATTCTCAACAATCTAAAAACTTCTATGATCGTGCAGAAGAAATAGAAAAATGGTTAGATCAAACTGAAAACAAATTAAATACAACGTTTTCTAAAACTAGTTTTACAATTGAAGAAGGAGAAAATCTTTTAAAAGAAATGCAAACTTTAAGACAAGAAATAAACTCATATGCTAATATTATAAATGATTTAGTTGCTGAAAGCAAAGAAATTGTACCTATGAAACAACGTAAAGAAATTTTAAATAAAAGTGTTAAAATTCGTGCTTTGTTCCATATAAAATTAGAAAATTTGACAATCAGAGCTGAAGAAATTTGTAATTTGAAAGATAATATGAGTAATACCAAATGGAGTATTTCAACAAGTATTGGAACAGAATGTGAACTACCAGGTGTATGTTTTGCTTTATTATCTCCAGATGAAAAAGCTGTTTCTTTAGCAGAATTGATTAAACAAAGATTTGAGAATTTGATTGATTTATGGGCTAAAAAATACCATAAGTTACGTTGTAACTTAATTATGGCTACTATAAATATTCTTAAAGATTGGGATTATGACACATACATAAACATGGATCCAATAAAAAGAAACTCAATTATCAAAGCATTGGAAGATGATGTTGATAAAGTTGTTCGTGAAGGTCCTCCTAATGATCCAGATTCTAAACGTTTACAAGATGAAATGAATGCGTTAAAGAAAAAGTTTGCAGAGTTTGATAATCGTTATAAAAATGAACAAAATGAACTATCTAATCAAGAAAAAATTAACAAATTCATAGAAGCTAGTGACAATCTTTTGGAAGAATTAAGAGAAAAAGAGAGAGAGCTAGTTGAAAAATGTTTAGCCAATATACCAAGGTCTATTTCTAGTTTGAAGAAACTAACAACAGAGTTTGGTGAATTTGAAATAACAGTAAGACGTTTAGAAACAAGAATTGACCAAATAAAAAAAATGTACAATGATTTACCTAAAAAGACTCTTAATACAACAAATAATTTAGATGAGATAAATGAGATTTGGAATAGATTAAATAAGACAATTTCTAATTACAATGATCGTTTACGTGAACTGAATCCTGCTTTAATAATTTTTGAAACTTGTCACAGTCTGATCACAGATGCTGAAAATAAGTTAAATAATAGAGATCAAAATAGATTATTAAGCGATTTGAAAGAAATACAATCTACATTAATTTATAATAGCCATAATTTTGATCAGCTATTACCTGTTGTTGATAAGGTACGTGAGTCAGTAGAACGTACTAGACCAAAACAAACAACAAATACAGATGTAGATCAGTTTGAAAATGATTGTAGAATTTTATTAAATAAGTATAATTTACTTAGTTCAGAACTCAAAAATCTTATCAAAAATTTAGACAGCTTCAATAATGATTTTGAAAAGCTAGATGAAGAAGTAGCTTTTATTTTGAGGCATAATGCATTAAAATCAATGATTTCTGCTGATTTCAATCAATTAAAAAAACAAAAAGAAGAATTTAAAAATTTAATGAAACAACGTGTTGAACCATTTAAAGAAAATCTTGATAAATTAAACAAATTTGGAGATGATTTATTAAGAGAAATAACTAATTTGAATGAATATACTAAGATTGAATTGGTTTCTAGAGATATAAGATCTAAACTTCAACATTTAAACAACAAATGGGCTGAATTACAAGCTTTGATTAAAAGCCGTGGTTTACAATTGAAAAATGCATTAGATATAACTGATCGTTTTTGGATTGAACTTGATTATGTCATGCAACGTCTTAAAGAATTAAAATCTACATTAGATGAGCAAGAAGAACCAGCTCTTGAAGTTTCAGAAATTCAACACCAAAAAGATCTTTTGCAAGATATTAAAAACGCTTTAGTTGACTTGAGACCAAAAGTTGATAATGTACATAGATGTGGTAAACAATTGATTGAAATTTGTTCAGAAAAAGAACGTCCAGACATAAGAAGAAACCTTGAAGAAATGGAACAATTATATGATTTAGTTCATCAAACTATTTTAAAACGCGAAAAATTGTTAAATGAAGCAATGGAAAAAGCTTTACAATTCCATCAATTACTTCAAGAAATTCGTGATTTCTTAGATAATGCTGAAGATCGACTTGCAATAATGGGTGATATTTCTAATGATACAGATGAATTGAAACGCCAAATTAAAGAATTAAAAGAATTGAAACACGAAGTAGATAATTTCTCATACAAAGTTGACAAATTAAACAAATTAGGACGTAATATAATTGACACATCAATGTCAAGAAATACTTCTGTAATTAGAGATTCTTTAGATGAAGTAAATAAAAGATGGAATGACTTATTGAATGCTTTAGAAATGCGTGAAAAAGATTTAGAAAATTCATTATTAAGATTAGGTCAATTCCAACATGCTATGAAAGAATTTTTAGGCTGGTTAAATAAACTAGAAAAGCAATTAGAAAATATAAGAACTGAATTTGCTGATGTTTACATTTTAGAACAAGAAAAAGCTAAATTGGAAAATTTATTAAAGGATGTTAAGCAACATGAAAAAAGTATTGAAACTTTGAACCATGCTGGTAATTTAATATTAGAAACAAAAGCAGCTTCTGATGATTATAGAACTACAACAAAAGTTTTGAATGATTTGAATGATAGATGGGATCAATTACTTGATCAATTAGATAGAAAGCAAAAATCTTTAGATTTAGTTTTGGAAGATGCTCTTTATTTACATAACGAAATTTTGAGCCTAATTAGTTGGATTAATGAAATGGACCAACAAATTTCTGCAAACAAACCTGTTGGAGGTTTACCTGAAACTGCTAAAAAACAATTAGCAGATTTTATGAAAATGTACGAAGAAATTGAATCAAATATTCACAAAGTAGAACAAGTCATACGTAATACAGAGGAAAAACTTATTGGAGTTTCTGAACAACAAACAAAAGAGTTCAGACATAATTTAAAAACTTTAAAATCTAAATGGGAAAGCTTATTAAGTAGAGCAAACGAACGAAAATCTAAACTAGAATTAGCATTAAAAGATGCTTTAGACTTTGACCAACAAATTAATAATTTCTTAAACTGGTTAGATAAAGCTGAAAACAGATTAGATAGTTTTTCAGCAGTTTCCCGTTTAATTGATACTTTATTAGAGCAAATTGATGAACATAAACAATTCCAAGACGAAGTAGCAGAGCATAGAGATGTTTTGATGAGTTTAGATAAAAAAGCAACACAGCTTAAATATTTTTGTGAAAAAAATGATGTTGTTGAAATAACTAAACTTTTAAATAAAGCATCTTCAAAATGGGAAAGAGTTGTAAGTAGAACAAGTGATAGAGCTAGACAATTAGATTTAGCTTACAAAGAAACTAGAGAATTTTTCGATCATTATGACGAAATAATGTTATTTATAAATGATATGGAAGAAAAACAAAAAGAAATGGAAAATTCATTCAGTAACGAAGCAGAAAAAATAAAACAACTGCTTGCTAAAAACAAAGACTTTTTACGTTTAGTTAATTCTAAAACTGGGTTGTTTGAATTAACAATGAAATTAGGTAAGCAACTCATTCAAAAAGCTCCTTCAAACGAACAACCAATTTTACAAGAAATGTTAGATGAATTAAAAGAAAAATGGTTTGCTTTACAAAACCAAATTCAAAATAAACAAAGAAAGTTAGAAGAAGCACTTCTTTACGCTGGTCAATTTAAAGATGCAGTCAAATCTTTAATGGACTGGATTGATTTCGCTATGCAAAACTTGTCTTTGAAAAATCTTTATGGAGATTTAGATACTGTTAATAGTTTAATAGATAGTCATAAAATATTCATTGATGAATTAAAAAATCACGAAAAAGTTTTGGATTCTATTCATAAAACAGCTAATGATTTATTAGAAAATTGTAACAAAGAAGATGGAGATCAAATAAAAAAACAATTGAATCGTTTAGATGATAAGTTTGATTTATTAAATGAGCAGACTGAAAAGAAAACTGAAATTTTAAAAGATGCTTTAATTTTAGCTGAGCGTTTAGATAATTTAGTTCATGAATTAATTGAATGGTTATCAGATTCAGAAAAGAGATTAAGAACTTTACAAAGTTTACCTGATGATGAAAATGAGCTATCAGTTTTAATTAATGAACATGAAATTTTCTTAAAAGAATTAAACAAAAAAGAGAATGATAAAGTCAAAGTTATTGATTTAGCAGAAGAAATTTTAGCTAAATGTCATCCAGACGCTATCTCAGTTTTAAACCATTGGATTACAATTACACAGTCAAGATGGGATGAAGTCGTTAGTTGGGCTAAACAACGAGAAACAAAATTGGCTGAACACATGACTAATTTAAAAAGTATTTTTGATTCTATTAGTAGTTTAATGACTTGGTTAACATCTTCAGAACGTCAACTACTAGCAGCTGAAGAGAAACCTTTGCCAGAAGATAATACTATTTTAGAACATATATTAAACGAACATCAATTATTTGTTGAAGAAATGACAAGTAAACAACCAAGTTTAGAAAAAATTGTTCGTACATTTAGTTCCAATCGCAAAGGAAATTATTATACAAGTAGTACAACTTTAATTCGTTCGAAAAAACGTTCAACTACACCTTCAAGAGATTCTCAACTAAATTACTCATTGAATGTTGCTGACTCTGTTAACAACCAACAGGCAAATGAATTAGTTGAAAAATGGCGTACTGTTTGGCTTATGGCAATGGAACATTTACGACGAATCCAGGACAAAATGGACCAACTACAAGATGGTGGTAAGAATTTTGATTTTTTGGAATGGAAAAAACGTTTTCTAAATTACTGCACTGATCACAATTTAAAGTTAACCGATTTTTTCAAACGGCTTGACCTAGACAATGATGGAAAGGTGAACTACGAAGATTTTACTGATGGTTTTTCTCGATCAACATTCGCAACAACAAAAAAAGAGCTACAACGCGTTACACCATTATTTGATCGCAATGTTGATGGCTTGATAGATCAAAAAGAATTTGTCGACACTCTTACACCTGGCGCTAGTAGAATTGGTCGACCTAAAACAGAAGATGAATTAATTTTAGATGAAGTTATGCGTCAAGTTTCTCATTGTTGTTGCTTAAATAAATATAAAGTTCAACATGTTGGAGATAATAAATACAGGGTAACCTATGAATTTTCTTAAAATGAATAATTTTTAAAAGATAAAAACTTTTCTTTTCCAGTTTGGAGATTCAGCTAAGTTACGTTTAGTTAGAATTCTTAGAAGTAATGTTATGGTACGTGTTGGTGGAGGATGGGTCAGTTTAGATGAATTTTTAATAAAAAATGATCCATGTAGAGGTAATTATATTTTAAAGTTATAGATGGCAGAAATCTTTTTCTAGAAACTTAAGTATTTCATTTATGTTTGAGCAAATTATTTTAAGTTTCAAAAAAAAAGTTCTGAAATAGTTGAAAGAGTTTATATTTTTTGCGTTTTAAATTCATTTGCTCAGTTTTTCATATAATTAAAGATGAGAAAATTTTTTTATAGTTTAAGTTTTATTTTATATTAGTCTTTATTTAAGATTATTTTTGAACAGTTCTAAAAAGATTTTGTAGGAAATGAGTTTTAGTAATTAATTATAATGGCGGAAAATTCAAATAAAATTTCAAAATTTTTTTTTGATTAACAAAGTTCAATTTAATTACCATTTTTAATTGGAATCAAACTTTAGTTCTAAAAATTATTTGGTCATTTTTTTCAATTGAAATTTTTCTTCAACTAATTACAGTTAAAAAGTAATTTACTTTCAAATTAGAAAAATTAAAAAATTTAAGAGTTTTATTTGATTCAATCACCCTATTGAATTATATGAAAATTATTTAAAAATTAATTGTATTTATGATAACTTTATTGATTTTAAAACTTTATTTTTTCAATATTTTTATTTTAATGATTTTTTTCAAATTGATTTTACAAATTCAAATTAATTTATTTTCAAAAAACTTTTATGATAAATTTTTTTTTTTTTGTTTTTCTTCACTTAAAATCCTTTTTAGCTAAAGTTAAATCAATCATCGAACCTAAAGAACGCTTTGTACTTGCTGAAGGAATAAGTCAATCTTTGAGTCCTTTTTTGAGTCGATCTTCTTTAAGTGCTAGTCGAGAACGACTCTACAGTTCAACTCCATCTGGAATAAAAGTAAATTTTGTTTATATTAGTTTTTTATTTTTTGCCCACAAGCTTTTAAGTTCATATTCATTCTTGATTGATTTCTTTTGTTCTTTTTCTATTCAAATTCAATTTAAGTTTTTTTTTATTTTGAATTATCTCAAAATATTTTCTTTGATCTTGTCTTAAGATGTTTTTTATTAGCAAAAAAAAAATTGCTTACTGTTTTACTACAATTTTCAAATCACTTTTTTTTAATTTCTTAGTTTCTTTAAATTATGGTTCAAATATTTTTCTTTAAACTTTTGTTTTATTTTAATTTGTTCTCTTAATTTTTTTTTATCAATTTATATTTTAAGCTGGTTTTTATATTTGAATGTTTTTTTAATTAATATTTTCCCTAATTAGTTTTAATTTCTATTTTTTTTTCAAATTTATATTTTTACATTAAAAATTGATTTTGGAGTTTTGAGCTTTTAATTAGCATAAACTAATGAATTTTTTTTTTTTAACAGAAACCTGAGTTTAGTTTATACAAAAATAAGGAAAATTTAAGTGATTTAAGTACAGACGATTCTGGTACTAAATCTAGATCAAGAAGTCGTTTAGCTTTCACATCTTGTAAGTAATTAGTTAAAAAATAAATTTAGAATAAAAATTTTAATAAATTAGAATATATGTTTAATTAATTCTATAAATTTAATTTTAAATAATATAACTTTTAATTTTTTTTTTGATTAAACTTATCAAAAGAAAGTTTTGAATTAAATTTTTTTATTGTTTGCTCAAATAATCTTTTTTTTACTGTTTTAAAACTGTTTATTTGAACTTTTTTTTATAAAAATTTTTTTAGGTGGTTTATATATATTATGATGCTTTTAATCTATCTGACTTAATTCTTTTTTTGACTTTTTTTGTTGTTGTATTTAATTGCCAGACAAAAAAATTTTATTTAAATTTTTTCTTTTTTTTCAATTAAAAAAAAAACAGTTGAATTACTAGGAAGCAAACCTTAATTCTTCTTCTATTTAAAAAGCTTTTAATAATCACTTTCACTTCAAAAAAAATTCAAATTCTCAAATTTTTGTTTAATTTTCTTAAATTATCAATTTTTTTTGTTGATTCTTTTTCATATTTTTTTTCTTAAATGATTCAAAACTTTTTTTAAACTAAATTTTGAACTAAAAAAAAGTTGAATTAGTATTTTTATGTTTTTAATTATATCAAAATTTAAATACTCTAAAACATTCTTATTAGCATAATAATTTCTGTGTGAATATAGTTAATTTAAAAATTTTTATTTAAATAAATTAGTTTAAAGAAAATTTTAGAAAAGTTCAATAAAAATTTTTATAAAAATAAGTTTTAATTTGAGTTATTTATTTATTTTTTTAGCTTCACCTAGCAGACCAACAAACAGACCAACTAGTAGACCAAGCAGTCGTGCATCAAGTCGACCACCAAGTCGAGCAGGAAGTGAAATTTCACTTGAATCAATTGATCTACACAAAAAACCATCTAGTTTAACTCGAAAGTTCATCTCAACAACTTCAATTTCTAACATTGTTCGTCGTAATTAAAATTTTTTTCAAAAAAATTTTTGTATTTAAATTTGTTTTTGGATTTTTCTTTTTTGTTTTTTTAAATATAAATACTTTCTTTTGTATGGTTTACCTAAATTACTATTCTTAAAAAAAAGTTTCATTTTAATGTAGTATACTTAATTAAGCTAAAACTTATCATATGAGTTGTTAAAATTTATGTTAGTTTTTTTCTTTTTTTGAACAATCAACTGATCATCTTAGATCATCAAGATTTTTCTTTAAAAAAAAACACTTACTAATTAAAAGTTTTTAAATTCAAAGCTTTTAATTGATGAAATAATGAACATTAATCAACTTATTTTTAAATCAAATTTACTATTAAGCAAAAAAATTATTTTTATTTATTTCTTAAAATACAATTACAAGGTGCATAAGCCAAAAAAGTTTATAAACAAAAAAAAATTTTATTTTTAATAATTTTATTTACATTTTTAATTATTTCTAACTAATTTTAATTCATGTTATGAAAATAGACTAAATTTGAATTGAAATTTGATCAAATTTACTTTTTTTTAATTATAATCATATTTAAATACTAATAAAACTCATTTGCTTTTTTTTTCTAAAAAAAATTTTTTTTTTTCAAATTTGATGAATTTTTTTTTTTCCAAAAATACTTTCATTTAAAAATCTATTAAAATTTGTTTAATTACATTTTAGTATACTTAAACTTTTTTTGAAAATTTTTTTTTAACTTTTTTTTTTTAATTCCTGACTTTATATATTTATAAAATTTTGATTGAAAATAAAATTGATAAATATTTTGTTAAATGAAAAAGTAATTTTAAATCAATTTTTAGTTTAAAATCATCACTTTTAATGTAACTTATTTTAAAAACTTATTAATTTTTAAATGAAAATACTTTAAAGTAAATGCTCTTTCAAATATTAATTCAAATTAAAAATTATTTTTCTTTTGTTTGTTTCTTAATCATAAACTTTTCAAGCGTACATTTGAATCAATTTTAAACTTATTCAAATAAAATTAAGCACAATAAATTGTTTTGATAGCTATTACAAAAAAAAATGATTAATTATTATCTAACAGTATAAAAATTTAAAAATAATTTTTTTTTAAATTAAATTAGTCTTAATCTGAATTCTTTTAATTATAATTTTCATTTATGAATAACTTTTAAAAATAACAATCGTTTTATTAAAAAAAAAATTTAATTTATTTTAAATTTATTCTTTTTTGATGAAAAATTTGTTCTAATCAAGTTTATAATAAGGATTTTGGTCAAAAAAGAAATCGTGTTTAAATTCATTTAAATTTTATAAAAAAAAACTTAAAATTTATTCATATTTGTTTTGGTTTATCTAAAAAAAAAGTTTTCAAATTGAAATTTTTTCTTAATTAGTTTTTCTTTTAAGTTTTATTAAAAATTTTAATAACAATTCATGTTTAATCAAAATTATCTTAAGATTTTGTATCTATATTTTATCAAATAAAACTATTTTTTTGATATATTAGCTCATTTAACTTGTTCATTAAAACTTTTTTTTATTTAAATAATTTTGTTTTATACTTTTAAGATTATAATTAAGATTAGATTTGCTAATATGGAATAAAATTATTTTTTGGTTTATAAAAATATTTTGATTGATAACAATTTTTATTAATCAAATTCTTTTTTATATTTTTCATAAAAAACTGATAAAATTTTTTATTAAAACTAAAACAGGCTTAATTTTTATACGTTTAAAGTTTTTTAATTTTTTTACAATTGACAATTTCAAAGTACTTTTTAACTTTTTTTAGTTAACTTTCTTTCAATAATTTTAATTTAAATTTTGAAAAAGAGTTTTTTTAGTAAAATTATATCTACATATGTTTTTGATTTATTAGTACTGAGAATTCGTAATAAAAATTATAGTATGGTCAGAAAAAAAATTAAATTTAAATTTGAATATTTGATTACTCTCAAATTATAAACGGTATTCAGCTTTTGCAACAATAAAAGACAAGTTTTCTGAATTTCAAATCAAATTTAAAAATTTTTTTTCATAAAAAAATAGATTGAGTAAAAAAAAAATGTTGCTATTTAATCTGATTATTACTCTACACACAATTAACTTATTTTTATCTTAATACAGCTTTGCAAACTAAAATTGTCTTTTTAAATTATTTTATTTTTAATAAATTAATTTGCAAACTTTCAATTAACTTTTTTTTTTTTATAAACCTTAAATTAAATTTAGATTTGCGACAATTTTCATCTAAAAATTTTATTAAAACTTCGTACAAAAAAAATTTGTGAGAAGTTATTTTTTGTTTATCATTGTTTATCATTTAAAAAAAAAAAAAAGTTTTTTTTACTTAAAAACTAATTATTTTTTGTCTTTTTACAATTTAAACGTTTTCCGGTTTTTTTTTTAATTTATTTTTGATAAAACTGTAATTAGCTGATTGTTTGTTAAAACGGGTGTGAGACTTTAAATATAAAAATTTTTTTTCTTTATTTTTAATTTTTTTATGAATTATTAAAACTTTTGTCTGGTTAACTTTAAAATCTTTTTTTTATTAAAATTTAAAACTGTTTTAAATTCTTAAACTATCTTTTGTTTAAATTGATTTGAAAAATTTAAAATAAAAATTTGAAAAATTCTTTAAAATTAAATTTTTTCTGATAATTGAATTATTAAATTTTTACTTTTAAAATTCTTTTTAAAAATTTATTTTTGAGAATAATTTAAATTTTAAATTTAATTGTTTCTTTATTCATTTTATTTATTTTTAAAATATTTTAAATAGAAATTTTTTTTTATAAAAAAAACTTCTAAGTAAATGAATTTCAAAATTAATAAAATAGAGATTATAAAGAATTTTCACAAAAAAAAATTCTTGAAAATAAAAGGAGTGAAGATGTTTATGAAAAATTAGTATAAAAAAAAAATTAATTTTTTGAAAAAAAAAATTTAAAAAAAACTTAAGAATTTGAAAAGATGATTTAAATTATTAAATGAATTAGCTTAAATAAATTAAACAAGATAATTAAATTGAATTAAACAAGATGATTAAAATTAAATAAGATGTTTGAATCAAGTAAAATTGTTGAAAAGAATTAAATGAAATTAATCAAGTAAACTAATCTATAAATAATCAAGTAAAATAACTTAAAAATAATCAAGCAAAATAATTTAAAAATAATTAATTAAAAGGGTTTCAAAAAAGTTAAATGTTTTAGAATAAGTAAATGATAATGTTTTAAAAAATGAAATGATTTAGAATGAATGAAATAAAATGAGTTAAAAAAATGAAATGATTTTAAATTAATGAATTAGCTTATGAGTGAAAGATGATCAAAAATAATTAATAAGAAAGAACAATATTGTTTTATTTGAATTAGTTTAGATTTTTATCAAAAACTCATTGTAAAAAACTTTAAATTGATTTTTTTAAAAAAACAGTTTACTTAATTTTTCTTTAAAAGAAATACTTTTTATAAGATTTTTATGAGTTGGTCTTGTTTTTAATTAATTGAAAAGCAATTAAAAAGTTTAAAAAAAAAAAATTTATTTTTAAAATTAATTTCTTTCTGTTAATAAAAATAGGAAATTTTTTTGTCAAAGTAAACTTTCTTAAATCAGTTTCTCATAAAAAAAAGTTTAAATCATTTTTAAAATTATAAAATTTAGAAATTGATACATTTATCACATTCAGTATAGAATTTTTCAATTGCTTCTTATTTAAATTGCTTGAAAAGCTTTTTTGATAAATTAATGTTTAAAATTTTTTTAAAATTTTCTTCAAATTTTATGTTTTATAAGTTTTTAAATTATTTTTAAAACTTAAAAAGCGTTTTATAAAATTTCAAATTAAAAAGTTAAAAGTAAAAGTTTTTTTTTATTTTTTTAAAAAAAAAAACAATTGCGCATCTGCCAAATGCGGAAGTTTTTAAATTTTTTAAACCAAAAAAAAAAAAAAAAACACGAACATCAACTTGAATAGAATGACCGTAAAGAAACGCATTCATTTTAAAAATTTTATGTTTTTTCGCACATTTAATTAAGATTAAGATTAAAATACAACTTGATACTAATTTAATCAAACTAGGAAATTAGCATATAAGATAATCAATTTTAAATCATTTTTTCTCAAGTTCTTAAGGTTATTTAAGTTTTATAAGTTTAAATAATTTTGAATCGAAGGGAAAGATGTGAAAGATGTTCTTTTAAATTTTAAAATTAGACTTAATCTAATAAAAAATTTAATTTAAAACTTTATCTGTTTTTTGATTATTGATTAAACAACTTTAATTTGAAATTTTGTTACAAAAAAGATCAACAAGTTCTTTTTCTAAAAAACTAACTTTCATTTATTTTTAAATTACTTATTCCGAAAATGATAATTCTAACATCTTAATTAATGTTAAATTGAATTTTTTTTTTAAAATTTGTATTGAATTGTATTTGAAAACAAAGAAATTTTATTTGTCTTAATCAAGCAATTCATCTACATGTAAACAATGGTAAAAAATTTGATTTTGTATGAAATTTAAAATAAAAAAATTAGCTTTTTGAAGAGAAAAAAAAATCCAACTCGAGCTTTAATATTGAATAGTGGTGGTGGTTGAGGAAGTGTTAGAGCACTATTTTAAGCCCGTTGACACAATTTTATTAACGCATGCTCTTAAATTTTTTTTTTGTTTGCTATATGGGAATGTAAGTCAACAGTAACAAAATAAAAAAAAGAGAACAGGTAAAAGAAAAGAATTTATTTTTTAGCTTAAAAAGCGTGTCTGTACTTTTTAATTTTTTTTAAATTATTTCTAAATATATAGTTAAAAACGAAAATTTGCGATTTAATACTGGAAAAGGTTAATAATGTGGGTCTAATGCTTTATTTAAAGAAATTTAAAAAAAAATTTTTTTTGGCTACCTGATGCTTTTGAGATGTATTTTCATTTATTTTTTTTTATTATGTATGTATATTTATCCGATTCAGGTATAGTTTTATTACTATATATTCAGCAGACAATATACAAATTAACTATTTTTAACTAATTACTTTTTTGTATTTTGAATCATTACAATTCTATTAATAAATAAACATGCCCTTTACTAGCCGCACTTCCTTAGTGGGCGAAACAAAAATACGGCGGAATCTGTTTTTGTACTGCGCATTCGCCATCAATTAGTGTTGAAAGTGAAAGGTAACTTTTGATTTCAACTCTTCTGTACTCGAGATCAGTCTCTTTAGTCTACAACTTTTTAAAATTTTAACTTTCATTTTTAAATTTTTTATAAGTTTATTAAAAAAGAGAACTTATTTTTTTTTTCATTAAACCTTATGACAATTTTTGAATAATTTTTTTAATATATAATGTGTAGTTTATGGATCTAATAATTATTTTTTTTGCTAATCACCTGTTGATTTATCAAACCTTTGTGAAATTACGTTTATACCTAAGTTATTTTTAAATAAGTGATTTTAAACTTAAAAAATGTAAGAAAAGTTCTTTTTTCAAAGAGTTGTCAATTTTAATGAAATAAAATAGCAAAATTTTCTTAAATTTAACAATTACATATTATTATTAAACAAAAAGGTGTTTTGAAAGTGTTTATCAAAAAGGATATTTTGTCAATATTATTTAAAAAATCAGGTAAATATTTTTTCATTTATTTTTTATAATTTTAAACTTTCAAAAAAGTTTAATTCAAATAAAACCTTAATTAGATCGAAGTTTTTTTAAAAATAAAAAAAAAAAAGTTTAAAGTAAAATTAAAAGTTTTGAGAAAATTTCATTTTGAAATTCGTTTAAACCAGAAATAGAATTTAAAAAAAATTAAAAATAATTTTTTTTATTTTTGTTTATAAATGAATAAACAATATTGAAGCTATAAAACAAAAGACAAGAATCTAATTTTAATTCATTTTTTTTTTTTGAATAAATGATTTCCGGATTCTATTTTCCTGATTTACTGCTTCATCTTTATTTGGATAAGCAGTTTTATCTGCCCATGCGTGTTAAATTATAAAAAAAATATTAAACAAAAGATTGATAAAGAATAAAACTAAAATTAATGTTTATTTTTTTATTCTTTTTGTAAATCTAAAAAAAAACTTTTTCGAAATTATTGAGACTTTAAATAATTTTTGAAAAAAGTTCGATTTTAGACAAAATTTGTTAATTTTAATTTATTTTAAATTTTAATTTTAGCTGTTTATCAAAAAGTTTTAATATTCAATAAAATTTTAGAACTTCTTTATATAAACTTTTGAGTTAATATCCTATTTTTCTTTCAATTTCAACTATTTATATAAATTTTTGAAGCTTAATACAAAAAAAAATCAGTATTAAACTTTATTATAAAGTTTAAATGAAAAGATATGGTTTAGAATATTATGTTGAACTTTTTGTATAAATTTAAAGCTTCAACAAAAAATTTTTAATGTAAAGTTTTTATATAAATTTTTTATATAAAGTTCTTATGTAAAAGCTCTTATACAAAGTTCTTTTTCAAAGTTCTAAATTATAGTTATGATTTTAATTTTTAGTTAAAATTTTAATATAAAATTTTTATGAGCAAATTTAAATTAAAGTTCTAAATTAAATTTTGTTGTAAAATTTGAATTAAAACTTTTGACTTTATGTTTTTACAAGACAAACTAATTTGACAAAATTATCAAATAAAAATTTTTTAAAAACAAATAGTTTTGTCAAAAACCTTTATAAAGTTAAAAATTTTCATTAAATAACTTATGAAGAAAATTGATAATTCAATCGAATTAGTTTTAAATTCAAAAAATAAAAACTTGTAATAGCTTATTAAAAGAATATAAAGTTTAAGTGATAATTTTTAAAATAATCAAAATTAAAATGAATTCTTCTCTATTAATTTTGCAACTTTTTGTTCCTTATTTGAAAATGAATTTTTTTAATGAAATTTGTTAATAGTTTTGTCTTTATTCAAATTTTATCCAAATTTTTTAATTCAGTTAAAGAGGGCGCTTTAAAATGAGTAGGAGTTAAAATTGTTCAAGAATAAAAAGGAAAGTGTTTTAAAACTAATTTATTTTTATCAAATACTTCCGCGTTCGTACTTTTTATTTTTTTTTTTTTATCTTTAAATAATTTTTTTATAACTTTTATTAAGCGCCATCTTTTATTATTTTTATTCGAAGTTCTTATTTCAATAAAATTTAATCCTTTTAATTTTTGTTTAAAGTATTTTGAAAGCTTAATTTTGAAAGAAAAATTAATAAATACTAAACCGTTATTCAATAAACAAAATTTTATATTTTGACGATTAATCATATTTCTCATAAATTTTTTTTTTCGGTTATTAAATATTAAAACATAGATGTTCTAAGCCTCTTCAACCCATAATCAAATTCATTCAATTTTTTTGAAGAGTTTAAATTTCCAAAAAAATCAAATATTCAACATTTGGTTTTTTTTATAAAATATAGATTTAGAAAATAAAGGGTAGTAATAACATAGGCAACTTAACCGTTACCTCCGTCTGCTTGAATAAAAAAAAAAGTTTTGATACATTTTAATAATTTTATTATTTTTAAAATAAACCTACTAAGTCTGTTCCGCTATAATAAAAAGTTTTCGGGTCAGACGCTCACTATTATACAGGTAAAAAAAAAAAAAAAAAGTAAGCTACAAAGTTGATTGAATGAAATCCCGTGCATAAAGGAAACTTTTTTTGTTATTTTTTTATCAAAATAAAAAAAAACTTATTTAGGCCACTAGGTCTACTCTATGTACTTTACTCTTGCTTTTCGCAATTATAACCAGTGAGCAATTAAAATTTTAAAATTTTTCTTTTTGAAGTTTTTTAATTTAGGTTATTTTAAAATCTAAGTGGCTTTTGAAAAAAAATTTTTTTTTAATTTCATATTTTCATAAAATATAAGTAGGAATAGACATAGTTTCCCGTTATATCAGTTGCATATCAAATTTAAAACGGTACTCATTGCATAAGTTGATTTTTTTTTCCAAAATCAAGTTTTAATGTTTAAAATTGATTATCGATAAACTATTCAAATTTTACTTTTACTTTTTTCTAGGTCATAATTTTTTTTTAAATAAAAAAGACTTTCAATTACATAAAATAACCCAATTACAAGCTTTAGAACCTAAAAGAAAATTTTTTTTTTTTATTTAAAAGAAAGGGTTGAAGGAAGGACAAGCAGTAATGGTTAAATTTTTTTTTGATGTTTAGCCCTTTTGTTTGTTTCAGTTTTTATTCAAAATTTTTTTTATCGATGAGTTCCTGTGATGATGTTATGCTTTTTTTTTCTCGACCTTGTCCATAAAACAGGAACAGTTAGGAACCCTTTTTTAATATAAACAGTTTACAATTGTAAAATATTTAACTTTGTGTGGAACTATAAAGTTTTTTTCGTTTTTATTAATTTTTTTATGAAAACTTATGGGTAACATTTTTTTATGAGTTTAGGGTTAGATAATGAATACATTGAGTTTTTTTTCTCTAAAATCATTTATTTAAATTATGATACTTTTCACCTAATTTTGAATTTTTTTTATAGCTTTTAAAGCTTAAAAATTTTTTTTTATAAATTTTATCATTGTTTGTAGGTAAAGACACTAAAAAATTTAGAGTGTGGGGCTGTTTTTTATGAAAAAATTTTCTAAAAAAATGTCTAAATTTTTAATCAATCATTTTGTAAAAACGTGTTTTCATAAAAAATTAATGATTTTTTTCAAGTTTTTTAAATGTATTAAGATTAACAAACAAAAAAACTTACGATGAAAAATATTTTGAGGTTTTTTAAACTTTTTATGATAATTTTTTGTTGAACATATTAATAAAAAGTCAAAATTATTGATTGATATTGAGTTGAGTAAATAGTATAAAAAAAACTCAATTCAAAAATAATAATTTGTAAGTTTATGTTTCATTTAGACAAAACTAAACCTTTTTTTAATAAATTTTTAGAGTTAACAGACAATTGATTTCAAGAAAATCATTAACACCAGTTTTTTAAATCCAGGAAATATTTTATTTAGGTTTATACGGGTTTATTTTTTGTCATTTTTTTTCGAAAACTTTTAATTAAATGATTTAAACATTATTAATAGAATCTACTGGTACACCTGCATTCAAAAGTCTGAAAATTTAGAGCAATCAAAAACTTATGATTAAAATTTTCTAAAAAAACTTTTGACTAATAAATTCATAAAATGTTAAATCAAACTTATTGATGCTTTCATTTAAAATTGTTTAAGCATTAAAGCTTTTTTTTTCTAAATTATTTTTTTTCTACATAAGCACATATAAATTCTAATATTTAGCTTCATTTTGAATAATTTTTGTATTAAGCCTTTTATGTCTAAGTAATTTTAGACAAAAATTTTTTTTTTCTAAATAATTTTCAGCATTGAGTTTAATACTGAAATTAATAAGCTTTTAATTTATAGTAAGAAAGTTTAAATATAAATAAAAAAGTTTTTTTTGATCAAAATGTTAGTAGAGTTGAAGAATTAACATTTAAATTACGATGAGAGTTTATTAGCCTAATTATTTTATTGAAGAATAGTAATTATTCAAATAAATTGATTAAAGAACCTTATAAATGCTAATAATTTAATCAAGTACTCTTATAAATAAAATAAATTCTAAGCTTAATTTTGTATACCAAGATATTTTACGATTAACTTTATTAGTTTTTAATAACTTTAAGAATAAAATTTATCTGTCCAACTTATTACGAAAATTTTATGAGTTTTAAGTTTAAAAACTTTTAAAATTATTAAACTCTCTCTGTTTTGATAAATTTCAGTAACAAAATTAGTTTAAGTTCATAAAATTAAACTTTTTTTGTTAATCTTTTCAATCATTTTTAATGAGTATTTACTGTCTAGTCTTTGAAAGTTAATTTTTTTTAAAAACTAAACTTTTTTTCCAAAAATTATAAAGAAAAACTTTAAAAAACACATATGCCTTAATGTTTAAAAATAAGTTTAAATTTAAAAAATTAAAAAAAATTTTCAGAAAAATCAACATAGTCTAATAATAGAAGACAGTCAGGAAAATAAAACTAAAGAATAAAAACTGTCGATAAACTATTATTTAAGTTTAGGGTTGTTATTAAGACTTGTAAAAAAATCAGTTTCAATCAATAGTCTAAGGAGTGGCTCAGTCAAAGGTCTAAATAGTCATTAGTTCCACAAACTAAAACAGGGTAAAATACTTCCTGCCCTTAAAGAGTAAAAAAAAACAAGTAACCCCTTACGTAATAACAAAAAAAAAACCTTCAAGAATTATTCCGGATATATTGATCTATTTTTGGTAATTTTTTTTGGTTTTTTAAATCGATTGATTGCATTGACCTAGATTTGTTTAATCAAACTTTCTTTATATTTTCTTTTTTTAAGTAAACTATTTAGCATTAAGGGTGAATTATATTTTAGGTTATTTTTCAATGTTAAATATATCAACAGGTGTTAAATTTTAATAATGGATTAAAGTAATGTTTTATAAAACTTAACATCAAAACTAGATGTAATCTTTTAATTCTAACATGGAAGATAAAAATTTATTTTTTTTTAATTTCTTTTAAAAACTGGGTAAACTTCAAATAAATTGAAAATAAAATTAAACTCATTTCAAATCTTTCATGAACATATGTACAAAAGTGTGCCTTTAAAATTTTTCCCTATTTAATACATAAGTATAAGCAGCTGAGTTAAATGATCAATAGGGAAATGACCATTGGTCTCCTACGCTGACCTACTTACCTTTGTATTTTATTTATTTTTTTTTTTTACTTCCTAACTCTTTTACACTACTAAGTCTTGCTTATTTCAAAATAATAGCTTAGTTAAAATTTTTGTTTTAGTTCCTGGTTTTTTTTTGTTTTCAAAATTTTTTATACTGACCACAGTTTATCCTCCCCCTACTAGCATTTGGCCTATTTCCTGCTTTTAAAGCACACGTATTTTAACTCTTCTTGAAAACAACTGGTCACACGAACGTTTAAAGGTGCGGCTGATTTGTCCACAATTAATTTTTGGCGCTTTTTTGATAAAATAATTTTGATAAAAATTATAATGCAAATTTGAACTAATTTTAAAAATAATTTTGATTTAAATTTTTGATTTAAAAATTTGAAAACTTATTTTAATTTTTCTTTGATGTTTATTGAAATTCTTTTATTAAACTTTTTCAGAAATTTATTATGAATTATTAAAATTTTTTTCATACTTTTTTCGTTTATGTTAATTAAAACTGAGACTAATTTTTTTTTATTTCAACAGGATTTTCAACTATCAAATCTACTTAATATCTATCAAAAGATAATACATTTAAAATAAATAATGTAAGAAAAACAATAGATTTTCTATGAAGAAAAATTTATTGAAAGTTTTCTCGAAAACTTATTTTTTTAAAAACTTAAATATTTGATCTTAATTAGTTTTCTTCTTTTTGATTTTTTTTTTTTGGGTTGACGAACGCCAATGGCAAAAGCTAGAACAATGTCATTTTTGTATTAAACTTAGTTGTTAGCTTCATTATTATATTTTATTCTAGGCGTAAACAATATTGCCCAACCTACTTTAGTAAAATTAATTTTTTTATTAGTGGTCCTATAAGCTTCAAAGCGCCCCCTTGATCTTTTACCATTGTCGGACTTTATAACAATCCTTTTATCCTCCATTTTCCCGTCCTCTCTTTATTTTAGTTGTCTAGACAACTAGCACGCGTTTTTTTATACGCGTTCTCTGTTTGCTCCGGTGCCCTTATCCGCCGTTTGGTTTTTTATACATTTACCAGCGTTCAACTTAAACAAAAAAAAAACCAAAAATCAAAAATTGGAAATTGAAAAAGAATCAATTAAAATTAATAATTTAAAAAGTGTCATTGTAATGTGAAAGAGTTATTAAAACAAAAAAAAAGAACATTCAAAGTATCAAAGTAATTTTTTGTTTTTAATTTATAGTTTTTAAACGTTTTTTTGGCTAGTTTGTGAAATTGAAATTGAATTATTTAAGAAAAGAAAAAGTTATATGATTTTTTAATAAAAAATAGACTTTAAAAAACTAAAAAAAAATATTTCACTTTTTAAATTATGAAACCGAAACTTCAACTGTTCAACAATAGTGCCAGTTTTGGTAAAAATAATTTAAATCAATTCAATCAAAATTTTTTAGAACTTAATTACCAATTTAAGTTTAAAAGTTTAAATGATAGTTTAAATTTACAAGAACAAGAATTAGATAAAACTATGGAACCTATTGATTTAAGTATAAAATCTAATAGAACTTCTCCTGAAATTGTTTCAAATTTAAATGAGAAAAAAAATTGTAAGCCTAATAGTGAAAATGATATTGATCATCAATTAATTAACCATGTAGATCGATCATTTAATTCAAAAAACATAAGAAGTTTAGGTCAAAATAATGCCAAATTATTGCCTTATCTTCTTATGTCAAATCAAAGTAAATTAGAGAAAAATTCAACTGATACAGATGATATAGAAAAAAACTTGAATAATTTTCAAGATGTAGATTTACTAAGGTATAATAAAAAAAAATTATTTTTAGCAAGCGTACGAAAACGTAAACAATCATCATCTACAGATAATAGCAATAATTCATTTTATGGTAACAATTTATCTTTTTCTTCATCTTCAAATAGCCCAAATTCTACACCACCTTCATCATCATCATCAACAATTATTAATTCAATAAACTCCGCAAACCAAGATTTATTAAAATCAAATAAAAAAAATAATTTTAATAATCCACCTTTATCTCCAAATAGTGATAATCATTCAAATGAAGAAAACTATTTAGAAAATTATCAACTTGTAAAAGCAAAATTATTAAATAAAATACAAAGAAATCAATTATTGAATGAAGCTAATTTACTTAGTGAAAAAATATCATATTTCAAAAAAAATTCTTTTTCAGATGAAAACAAAGTTACAAATGAATGCAAAATTTATAATGATAAACAAATAAATAATTTTGATAAAGATAAAAAAATATCAACGTGCAAAATATCAAATAGGTGCAATCAAATTAATTTTAAAAGCTCAATTAGTAGATGTTTATCTGAGAATAATTTATTGAAAAATGATTTAAAAAGAAAAATTTTCAATAAAAATATTTTGAAAAAATGCTATTCTGAAAGTGAATTATTTGAATTTGAAAAAAAAAATAAATTTCTAGAGTGCAATTCAAGTGACGATGAATATTCACCTATAATTAATAAAAATTTTGCAGTAAATAGTAAAAGAAGCATAATTAAACAAGACAATGTTAATTTGTTACAAAATAGTAAAAATGAAGCTAAAGAAGTTTTGAATAATAACCATATTTTAAAGAATAAATACAAATTATTACAAGAAAAAGAGCATTTAAATAGTCAGTTAATAAACAAATCTGATAATTTTTATTCTAATTCAAAAGAAGAAGAATTGATAAATTATACTAAACATTTATTACGGGCTAATTTAAATCAAAAGACAAATTACCAATTTTGTCAAAACAAAAGTTCAAATTTTAATTTACCTTTAAATTTACAAGTTAATAGAAATAATACTAGTCTTAAATTTAGTAGTCAAATGTATGTGAATACAAATTTGATAAATAATCAATGCAATAAAATTAACAAAAAAACAGGAAAACGTAAATATACAAAATTAGCTTCTGATGAAGATGAAGATGAGGAAGAAGATGATGATGAAGATGAAAATGAAGAAAATATTATTGTAGATAATTTGCCATCAAACAATTTATCTAGTATTAGTCCTAGTTCAATACAATCATCAAATGAAAATAATTCCATAATAGAAAAACAATTATTAGCTAAACATCATTTAGATCATTCTGATGATCATCATTTAGATCAACAATCAGAAGATAATGGTTTAGATTTAAGATTACCATATTTAAATCATTCTTCTTGCTTATTACCAACAAATTTACAATCAAGACTTAATGTACAAAATAAAAGTTTAGATTCTAGCTTTGGTAATTTACCAATAGAACATCTTCTACAAAATGAAAATTCTAGTTTATCAAAAAACTCAAATGATGATTTAGCATCTTTAAAATTTTATAAAAATTATTATTATCTATTATTACATCAACCTGATTCTCCTGCTAAGTTAGATGCTTTAAAATGGATGATGAAAAGTTTGAATGAAAAAAATAATAATCATATAAACTTAAATGAAGAATGGACAGAACAAGATGTTTTAAAATCAAAAAACTATGCAGATCAACTTTATTCAGTTAATAATTCTGATCCTTTAAATTTATCAATATTTGGTACTAGTCTAAAACATCAATTTTCTAATAATTTCAGTAATTTAACTTCTCAAAGAGACCATTCTCAAATTATAGATCAAATTAAATCTCATCGTTCTCAACAAATGTTGAATACTAGTCGAAATCATCTTAATTTAGATAAATATTCTACTGTCTCACCTAAAACTTCATTATTCAATTTAAATTGTTCCCAAATTACTCCTGAAAATTATTTACAATTTTTAAGAATGAATGAAAGTTTATCAAATAGTAGCAATAACTCAAATAGTCAATTGCAAATAGTTACAGGTCAAAACTTTTTGAATCTTGATAATAGTATGATTCCGGGTACTCCAAATTCCCTTCAAGGTAAAATTTAATTTTTTTGAAATTTGAACACTAGTTTTTAATTAAAAAAAATTTTTTTTGTAGATCGAAAACGTATATCAAGACCTTTAACAGGTAGACATGTTCGTCAAGGAACAGGAGCTAGTCCAACTACATTAGCAAATTTACGTACAATGATTAAAGAAAGACAAAAATTTAAAGAAATGGGAGGTAATCTTGGTATTAATAATGGAAAAAAATTTCGTAAAAAAAGAAAATAGTCTGTTTTGTATAAAAAATTAAGTTAACAAAATTGAAAATTTTTATTTAAATTGAATAGACTTATAATTTAGTTATTTAAAATTATTATTTTGACTTTATATTTTATAATTAGTTTTATATTTTCAAAGATAATCATTCTATTTAGAATTCATTTTTTATTTAAATTAATCAGTAAATAAACTCTTGGTTTCAATTTTTTTTTAATTTTTTGACTTTTTTCTTCTTTTCTAAGTAAGTATCTAAAAAATTTTTTCAATTAAAATAAAACTAAAAAAAAATATTTGCTTCTCATTTTAAATATAATTAAAATTTGGTTGAAATAAAGAATTTTTGTTGAAATAAGCCTTTCGTTAATTCTGTTTATATTTTAAAAAATTTTGTTGAAATTAAATTATCTATTGTTCAAAAAAATGAATTTTAACTTAAAATATGTAAATCTTATACAAATCTTTAAATAAATTTAAATCGAAAGTTTTGTTAAACAAAAGACCCTAAATAAAAAAGTTCTTTTTAAAAATATGAGAAATCTTAAAATAAGTTTTTAAGCCAAAAAAAACTGAAATTTAAAATGAAAAAAAAAGTCTCTTATTTTCAAATTTAATTCACACATTTTATTAAACTTCTGATAATTCATTCATTACAAACTTCAAACAATTTCTCATAAAAAATTTTAAGTATAATTCTTTTTAAGATGAGATTTAAAAAAAAGCTTTTGTCAAATAGTTGAGATTAGATCTTATAAAAACAATAAACAAATATTTTTTTATGTAAAATAAAACAGTTATAAACTATTTTTAGAGATATTGTTTTTTTAAAGCTTAGGAATCATTTTTGTGGCTAAAGAGTATTATAAAAAATGAATTGGTAAATAGAGGTAAAAAGTAACTGTAATAAAAAAACTAGACTAAATGGTAAATAACCAGGTAAAGAAGCTATTTATCAATTATATTCTAAAAAGTTGAAATCCTAAAAAAATTTAAATTTCAAAAAAAAAAAACAGTTAGATTTTTCATGGTAAATAATGCACGACCTGAATTTTTATACCCCTTCGGGTTCTTTTAAAGACGCCTGCCATAAAAAAAAAGTATTTCTTTTCTTGTATTACAACCGTCATTCTAGTACAGAGGGATTTTTTTTATAGTAGACAATTTTCAAAATACCGTTAGTCACTCAAAAAAATTTAAAAAAAAAAAAATCAAAAGCATGTGTATAATACCCTTCCCAAACAATTTTTTTTTACTACTCTGAAATCTTTTTGAAAATCATTTAAAAAGGGTATTCAAAGTAGGAAACGACATTAAAATAAAAAATTTATAAAAGTAATATTAATCAACAAGTTATATTTTAGCTTTTATCGTTTAAAATGCCTAACAGGTAAAACAGGTAATTTTTTTTTGATAAATTAGAGAACATTTTTTTTAGGGGAAAATTTGAAATAATTCATCGTTTTTAAAAAATAAGTTTAATTAAGATGGTTTGAAGTTTATATTTTGAATTCTTTTTTCTTTTTCGCACAATTTTTTAGATGAAAGGTTTTTTATAATAAAATTTCTCATTTGTTTATGAAAGAGGAAACAGATTAGTTTTGTTAGGTAATACTTTTGAATGAAACAAAAAAATACATTTCCTTTATTTTCGATTTGGTAATTTATTTTAAATTTATTTTTTTACAATTTTTAAACAAAGTTTGAAGTTTGATACTTCGAAAATTTTTTTACTAAAGTATTTATCGAGATTTATTAGTTTAAAAATTTGCAAAAGGGTAAGGTCAATACTTTTTTAGACTAACAATTTTTATTTTTTTGAATAAAAATCTGGTTAATAGCTTGAAAAACTAGTAAAAAAATCTTTTAAACTGACCCCTTCATTGAATTTACGCATATAAAAAAATTTTACTAAGCTTTTATACATAAAAAAAATTATTATAATATTTACTTTTAGAATTTAAACGAAACGGGTAAATCACAGTGGTCAGTTTGACCCCTTCTTTAACCTTGATAATAATTCAAAATGAACAGTAAAAAATCGTTTGTACTATGAAAAAATTTTTTTGTTTTTTTTTTTACTAAAACTGTTTTTAGAATTTTGTGAGAATAATTTTTGGTCAGGTAAAAATCGATATAATTTTAGAAGTAAATTTTAACACATCAATATGTTTGGGAAAATTAAGTTTATGAATAAAATTTAACAAAACAAGCCATTAACCTTGGTTATTCTTTTTAATTGCATTAATAGATGAGTTGCTTGGCTAGTGTCAAAATAAAAAAAGTTAGAAGGCTTATAAAAACTTATTTCCTTGATTTGAAAAAAAATATTTTTAGTTTTATATAAATTTTAGACTTTTTAATCTAAAAAATTTGATTTGTTGAAAATTTCAATTAATAGTTTTTAAAATATATTTAAACATACAAAGATAACCTGTAGTTTTTAAAATAAGCAATATGGTAATTAATACATTTCAGTTAAACTAACAGACTGTAAATTTTTTTCAAGTTTCATTAATCTAAAAACTTTTAAATTCATTGATTCTTAATTAAAAGATTTTCTAGTATATTTAAAAAAATTTTTTCTTGTCATCCCACACCTCAAAAACTGTTTAAAAAACACTTATTTTAAAAATCGATAAAACCTAAACAAGAAATTTTGAAGTAATGGACATGTTTAAAAAGTTTCAATAAAAACTTAAGTTTGTAGGTAAATAATTTTGAAACAAAAATAAAACACTTTATTATATGTTAGGTATTTAAAATTATAAACAATTCATAAAACTAAGTTAATGTAACATGTAATCTAATATTGAATGTCCAGATGTAAACTTTTTTTGCTCTTTTT
The DNA here is from genome assembly GCA_034509755.1 of Anisodus tanguticus. NCBI lineage: Eukaryota > Viridiplantae > Streptophyta > Magnoliopsida > Solanales > Solanaceae > Anisodus > Anisodus tanguticus. Next base: position 77,349 of record JAVYJV010000099.1, read on the forward strand.
TAATTTTAACAAATGTTCAATCACTTAACTTTTTGAAGAAATATTATAATTTTTTTTTAAAACATTTACAAAGTTGTAATTATATTAAAACAAACGAACTTTATCAAAAACTTAAGCAATAAAAGCTATTTTACCCTATCTAAACAAATTTAAAAAAAAAAGACAATTTTAATTCTAAAAATAAGTTTTTAACAGTTTAAATTAAGTTATAGAAAGATAAAAACAGTAAGCAATAAAGATATCTAAATGACTTAAAGTAAATTGAATAAAAAATAAATAACAATAAAATTTAAATTTTTGAAAAAGCGTATTGATTTTTTGATAAGTTTTATGGCATCATTTAGTCTACAATTTAAAAGATAACTTATATTTACTTTTTAAAAGTTTTTTTTTCTTTTAAAATTTAGTTTGAACAAAATTATTTATTTTTTTACTATTCACAAACATAACAATTTACCTTGAATTTGTATTTTATTGCACAAAAAAAATTTCTTACTCAATTAATAAATTACTAATTAAATTATTTAATTTGGTTATGTAAAAATTATCTTGTTTTTTTTTTAAAACTTAATATTTTTATTAGGTAATTGCAGTAAAGTTAATTATTTGAAAATAAAAATCTTTATATTCATACTTTTATATGAACTATTACGTAATTTTTAAGTTTTTATTGCAAATTTTATCTTTATTTAAATTATCTTGTAAACAAAGTTTTTTTTTCTTGAAAATTATTTTATAAACTATAACAAAACAACTAAATTAATTAGCTCAGGTGTTTAAAAAGTCTATTAATTTAGTCTATTTAAAGTTTTTTTTTTGGTCAAAAAAATAAATATTAATTTTAAATTGATTAACTAATATTTGTATTTGAAAAATTATAAAAAAGTTTTTTAATGAAAAAAAAATATACAAAAAAACCTTTTGACAAGTTTTGAAAAAATTGTAGGAGTTCAATAATATGGAAGCTACTTAAAAAATAAATTATTAAAAAAGAATTTTTAGTGGACACATAGGTCAATTTTTTTAGGTGTGGTATTTTAAAATTCATTGTGCACCCAAAAAGCGTAGGTCGATTGTGTTTTTTTATTATCAAGTTTTTTTTTAAGTCTGCCGGAACATTAAAAAAAAATTCATTTTATATTTATAAATTAAAAACAGCCTTGGTACTCGATTTGAGATGACCAAAAAAAAAAAAGTAGACAAATATCAAAAAATCCTATAAAATTTATTTTATAACTAACTATAATCATCTCATGTGTCCACGCTTTTGTGAAAAAAATAGAAAACTAAATATTACAGAAGAAATAATAAAATGCATAACAAATAAATCAAAAAATTAACATTTTTTTTCATAAATAGCGCCAAACCTATAAGAATAAACATAAATGTCACCAGTTGAAATATCTTTTATGATTTATAATTATAATTAAATAGACTAAATCATAACTCTATTGAACAATATTTTTTATTAAAAATAAATTTGAATAAATTAAACTCTTTATAAGAAAAGATTTTTAGTGAAAAGATTTCATGTATAAGGTTTTAATTAAAAGCTCCCAAAAAAAAGCTAAAAAAATTAAAGATAAACAAATTAAATTCTTTCAACACAATAAAGATTAAAAAAGTTTCTTGAAAAGTAAAATAAAAATTGAAAACGTTTAAAATTAAAATTTCATAGATTAAATTTAAATAGGTCATATATTAGAAAATTAAACTAAAAAATAAATTAAAATAGGTAGGTAATTGTCATTTGAATTTTAAAGATGAACATTTAAAACTGGACACCGCAGAGATTATTTTGATATAACATAGTTTCTTCATTTTTTTTCATTATTTATTTTAACTGCAATTAAACAAAATTCTCAGTAGGCTCATTTCAAAACAAAAATAAATTTTTACATAAATTTTGTATAAACTTGCAAAATTACCTGTTGAGAAAATTTTTAACCTTTTTTTCTCAAAAGAAATTAACATTATACGCAATCTAAATTCTTTGAGAATATTTTAATTAAACTAATTTCTAATAATTTTAAAAAAGAAAAAATCAAATTAGACTTATCATATTGTTAATCAATATTTAAAACCAAAAGGAAAAAAAACAAAAAGGTGCGTTCAATAAAAATTCTCTTTCTATATCTTAATTATTTTTTTCTATTTTACTTGAAGTTAACGGTAATTCTACAGTTAAAATAAAAAAAATCTTTGCTCAGTTAAAATGGCCAAAGCAAACTGTTTTATCTTAAAAAAATAAAGAATTTTGAATAATCATAATTTAAATAAAATAAAATTCTCTAGTAATTACAAGGCAATTTTATTTAAACTAAAAAGTCAAATCAATTTCCTTTATATTTTTGTTTATCTTCTTTGAAACAAGTTTAAAAAAATTAACTTCAAATAAAAAACAACGTAATCTTTATTATACTGGTTTTAAATTATTTTATTTCTTACAGAAAATTTTCAACTCAATTCTTTGTAAATGTTTTCATATAAATTTTTAGACAATGTTGAAACTATGTTTTTGAATTTTAAGTTTTTTATCAAAATAATTTTATACAAAGTTAAATTATTAACTTTTTTGTGTAAAAGTTAATTTAATGAATAAAGGCAGTAAAATTAAGAAAAATATATTTCAACTTAAATACAACTTACCAAATATTCACTTTTCAAACTATTTCATTACATTTTAGACTAACCAACTTTAAAAGTAAAAACAAACTAACTCAAATTTTCTTTGAATTAACTAAAATAAAACTTATTAACTTTAAATTATAAGGAACAAACTTTTCTCAAAAAAATTTAAAACTAATCCATTCAAACATGCTTTAAAAATGTAAAAACATTCAAAACTAACCAGCTTCAAATATCAATTTAAACTAGCTTAAACACTTTTACTATTCATATTTTTATTTAATCTAACTTACTTGTTTTAAAATTGAAAAACGCATTTACACATAAATGAGTTAATATAAATTTGAATTATCTAAATATGAAAAATAAATTAATTTAGTTTTAATTAAATTTAAAGCTAAATTAAAAGATAAAAAATCATTTTTTAGTGAACAAAGATTTTAGTTTAAATTATTCTCTTTTAAACTCCTACTAAAATTTTTCATAGACAAATATTATTGAAAATTAGTATCAAAATAACAAAAAAAAAACAATAAATTACATAAATTACCTATAAAGAATAAAATTTATTTATTAGAAAAGTTTTTTTACCTTAAATTTTTAATTTTACGTTGAGGGTCTGTATAATACTCTTATTACGAAAAAAAATTTTACCGGTCATTTTTAATGACCTTCTTGCTTGCTAAAATCTTTTTATAATTAAGTATTGCTAATGTTTAGTATTTTTTTATCAAAAAGAAAAAAATTGTAATAAAACTAAAAAACTTTATTTTTTATCCTACACTATTTAAATAACGTCATTCTTATTAAATAACACGTGGCTATTTTTTTTTATTTATTCGAACAATGACCATCAAAAAAGAGAGGGAGAGAATATATCTTCTAGCTTTTGACCAAACACGCGCTTATTAAAAATTTTACATAAAAAAAAAGCGTACACCTTCACTTATCTTGAAAACTTCCTATTTGGCCTACTTTTAAAAAATAGAAAAAAAAATTTCAAAAAAATAAAAAGCTAAGCTTTTTCCAAAAAATAAAAAAACTTGATAATCTTTGTTTTAAAGAAACCGATTATTCAACTTTATAAAAATCTTATGAGAAAAGCTAGAAAAAATACATTTTGTCGAAAAAACTTTTTGAATGACGACTAAAACTTTTCCTTTGTATTTTTACTCTTTTTTTTTTACCCTAACAGGTAAATTTTCGTAGTTACTAAAAAAGTCTAGTTTTTAACTTTTAGTTGAATTTTAAATCTGCAGTAGTGTAGTTCTATTTTTTCAAAAAAAAAAAACTAAAAATTAAAAATTTTTAATCAAGTTTAAATCATTTTTTGTATTTAAAATTTGCTTAATTCAATTTTGATAAAGACTAGTTCATTTTCAAAAATAATTAATTTTTGAAATATTCATGAAAAAAAATGTCTACTTAAGTGTATTGAAAAAAAATTTTATATAAACTGACCAATAGCTTTACTAGAATTTTTTTTATACTTTTTAAACTAAAGGTAATAAGCCAACCTCTTTTTTACAATCTGATTTTTTTTTATAAGCTCATTGACCAATGTGTTTATAAATAAAAATTTATAAAGAGGCAGTCTTTGTACTCGTGCCTAAAATGACCAAAAAAAAAAAGAAGAATTAAAAAAAATTTCAAGGTTTGATCATTTAGTATTTTGTTGATTTACAAATCGGTCACTTTAAATTTGTGAAAAATTATTTTTTAAAAAAAAAATTTTGTTTGACTGTGTTTTTATAGGTTAAATTTTAGAACTTAAAAAAATTATGATATAAATTGTTCTTTGAAAGTTAATAAAGATCGTAATTTTTAAAGTTTTTTTATAAAAAAAAATTTTTTATATTTGACAATTTTTTAATTTTTGGTTTAAAATGAAATTAAAATTTCGTTCAGCATTAACAAAAAACTTAAGTAAATGGACTCATGAACCATATGAAACATCGAGTTGTGAAGTTAAGCCTATAGATTTAAGTTTGAAATCAAGACTTAAAAATTTTATTATAAATAAAAATTTCAAAAAATCTACAAATGGATTAAAAACTAATCCACCTGTTACTCCTCAAGAAATTAATGTTAAAAATAGTAACACAAATCAGAAAAATAGTTTAGTTACTAATATACCTCCTTCTCCACCAAATTCAATTGAAGAAGATGATGATGATTATATACAAAAACAAATTTATTATAATCAACTGATTAATAATCAGTCTAAAAGCTTTTTTGATACTCAAAATTATTTAACATCAATAGATTCTTATCTAAAAACTAGTCAATTAAATCAAAACTTAAACAAAGCAGATGATTTAAAGAACATTAATCAGTATTCAAATTATTTTTCAAATCAATTCGATATTTCACCAAAACATCTAAACTCTAAAACAAATGATTTTAGTAATCAATTGTCAAAGTGCAATTTAGATGATTATAAAAAAACTGATCATTCAATCATTTCAATGATAGATAAAACTAGTCTAAATCAACTAAATAAAAATGAAAATACTTCAAATAATCAATATTTTCATTTTCAAAAACAAATGATTAAAAAACACGCTTCTCAATCTAATAAATCGAGATTAAGAAATCAACATCCTTATAATTTAAACCCAAGAAAAAAAAAGTTAACATCAGATGAAGATGAAGATGATGAAGTTTACTCTGATGAAAATGAAGATTTGTTAAATTATAATTTAAAAAATTCTTCCAACCAAGTAAAAAGTAATTTTTATGATTCATCTAAATTTTTTTATAACTCATTTCAATTAGGAAAACCTGACAAAAATGATCAACAAGCATTTTCAAATGATAATTATCCTAATTTTTTTGATAATAATATTCAGCCAAGTTTTTTGTATAACTCAAATAATGAAAATACAAAACCAATTAATCATTTTTCTTCAATTAATATAACACCAAACAATTCAACTGAAAATCTTGCACCAACTGAATCTACTGGTATTGATTTAGATTCATTACAAAACTTTTATAAAGAATATTATAAGTACTTATTAAATCAACCTAATGCAACTGGTAAATTGAGTGCATTACAGATTATAATGAAAAATTTATTGAAACAAAATAATGAAATGTTATCAAAAGAAAAATCAGCTTACAACAATTTAAATTGTTTAAACAACTTAAATAATTTTGAAAAGACATCATCATTTAATTATGAACTACTAGATTGTTTTAATTATCCTCAATTGTCTTCAACACCACCTTCAAACGATAGCTACTTACCAAGTACACCTACATCGCTTAAAGATGGTCAATCATCAGAAAACAATTTGAATTTCAGCCCAAATTCTCAAGAAGAACGTAAAAAAAGTACTAGACCTTTAACTGGTAGACATGTTCGTCAAGGTACAGGCGCAAGTCCAACTACATTAGCTACATTAAAGCTAATGATTAAAGAACGACAAAAAAATGTACCAACAAAAAAACTGAATAAAAGAAAAACAAAATAATTGAAAAAAAAACTTAAACTTAAAACACTAACATAAAACTATTCATGTAATATAATTTTTATACTAAAACACATTTTTCTAATCTTTTAGTTTATTAAATTAAACTACTCAAAGATTAAAAAAAATTTTTATAATAGAAATAGTTTAGCTAAAAAATTTAGTTAAATATTATTTCAATTTTAACATACTTTTACAATAAAAATTGCCAAATTCATTTGTATTTTTAACTTATTCAATAAAATATTTTTAAATGAAAATTAATTTTTATTTTGATTTCAAAGCAAAAACAGATTAAAAAAAATTGATTATAAAACATAAATTAAAGCTTAATTAAAATTTTTTTTTTTAGTTAATTGATTTAAAGCTTTTAATTGTATTGCAAGTTTCAAGTTTTAAAAAATCTAAAAAATAACAAAAAATGATTTAACAATAATACATTGATAATACCGAACTATAATACTTAAGAATAAATTTTCATTAGAAAATTTTAAAAATGTTTATCACAGTTTGTTTTAAAATTAAACAAAAAATACCAAATATATCAATATTTAAGCAAAATATTTCAATCCTACTACAGACATAAACTTTTCTATAAAAAGTTCAGAATCTAAAACAGCAATATGCGCGGCTCTACCGATTAACGCATTAGCACCTCCACCATTTGAATGCCAAACATCAAACCTTACTAATTCAGAACAATTAAAATCAGAATTATTTTTTTGAATGTCTTCCTTTTTTTGAATATTTTCTTTCAAAAAAGGTCTTAAAATATTACTAATCATTTCTTGATAAATTTTTCCTGTTTTAGAATTATCATTTAATGATTGATGACAATTTTGAATATGAGCAGAATGACGAGGCACATAATGATCTTGACTTGATCCACATAAAAGTACATATTTGAACAAATGCATTTTTGAGTTTTCAGACAACTTATATAGAAAAGTTTGATGAAGATCAACATTATCTTTTAAGCATAGTTGAGATAAAGATATTGATTTTTTCCATTTTTGCATTAACCACAATCCTTTTAAGAAAAAATTAATTAAAAAAAAAGTTTGAAAGATTTTTGAAAACTTACCCATATTAACTAAGCCATTTGTGTTATATAAAGTTCCTAAATGGGGTCCAGATAATGACAAAAAGCAATGTAATTTAGGAAGTAAATATTTTATTTCGGGTTCATTAAGTACAGAGCGAATTATTATATTTCCTAAAGAATGACCAATGAAACTAAAAAAAATAAATTAGTTTATTGTTCAGCATAAACGAAAAAAAATTTTACCTTATTTTGCTGAGCTGTAAAGAACTGTTTTTAATGTAACTATTTATTTCAGAACACAATCTTTTAGTCATTTCTTCAAAACTATCATAAGTGCTTCCTTGATTACTTTGAGACATTAAAAAATCAAAATTAGTTGTAGGTAAACCTAATTCTAAATAAGTTTTGATTAATCTTAAATCAAGACAGTTTCCATCTAAGCCATGTACACATATGACTAAATGAACACCATCAGTATTAAACGTTTTATTTAAGTCACTTTGGAAATAAGGCATACGAGATGCTAGATTTGTAAAATCACTATAAATTTCCCATCCAGTCATTTTAGATAAAATAATCCTTCTAAAATTTTCTTTAGCTCTAACAAAAGAAAATAATTCATCGGTAATTTTTAATGGCTGCTTAGCTATAGATGTTAAATCATAATCTAATACACAATCACATTCATCTAAGCCACAAGCTAAACAAGCATTCATTTTAAACATATCTAGGATAGTACATTTTTTAGTATCAAGACTGCAATCTGTTTGGTCTATACTTTCAGTATTTTCATTTGATTTTTCAGGTTTTGCTACTAAATTTTCTAAAACAAAATTTTTAGAATCAAAACCAAATGATTCATCTTCCTGAACATCGTTTGTGTCAATATAGTTATCAATATCGCTATAGCTATTTTCATCTAATTCTTCTTCAGAATTCAAAATAATTTTATTGATAGATTTTAGATTTGTTGAGAAATTTGAAGATATAGTTTCAAGATAACTATTTTCACTTAATTTTTTCTTTACAAAATTATTAGCTGTGTCATTTTTTCTAGAAATTTTAACTAATGACTTTTTTTTAATACTTTTACTTGAAAATTTCAAACCTCTACTTTTTTTCTTACTTTTTATACATTTATGTAAATTTTTTACACTTAAATCGGGCAAAGATTCACTTATACGTATTTTAAGTTTTTTTTTCTTATAAAGCTTGATATATTTCATATTATTGAGAGAAATAGTCTCTACCATTGAATATAAATGTAAAGATTCAACTTCTCTTTCATCTATTTTTAAATTATTATAATTGCTAAGACCGACTAATTCTTTAGAAACATCTATTGGCTTTAAGCTATTACTCAAATTTTTATATTTTGAAATAATATTTAAATCTAAAAAATCTATATCTTTGTAATTTGGCTTTAGAGATTTAGTTGTTAAATAACTTAAAAGTGAGGAGTTATTTGAGTTGGTTGAAGAAGCGGTATCTGTACAAGATAAATTCTCTATAAAAGAATTTTTTTTTTTGCTAATAGGAATAGAATTTGTTGATGATCGACGTTGTTTAAAACCATTAAAGTTTATTTTAGTTAAACTAAGCTTTTTTTTTAATTTAAACTTTGAATTGACCAAACTTTCTTTTTTTAATAAAATTTCATTTATATTCTGAGCTTCAATTAAACTTGAAGAGTTTTGACTAGCAGAGTTGAAATCATTATTAAAATTAGAATTATTAGAAGAGGTATTAGCGTTTGAACTTATAGATGATGTAGATGATGATTTTGTTGATACATCACTTAAAGACTTTTTTAACTCTTTTTTTTCATCGTTAGTCACACCGTATTTTTGAATATACACGTCATTATTTTTTATATAATCTTCTTCATCATTAAAAATAAATTTTTCTTCAAAAATTATAGGTAAAGAGATATGATCTCCATCTAAAGAACTGCATTCTATTTGACATTTAGGCAATAAATTTAAATAGTCTGACTTTTTAAGAATTTCGATAACTTCACTCAAACTTTGTGTTTCAAAATCTTCGTTAGCAATCAAAAGATTAGTATTTTTTTCTTTAACAAAAAAAGCTTCAGAAAATCTTTTACAACGATGTAAATGATGAATTTTGGATAAATGATGATTTATTTTATCATTATGCAAGACTAGTTTCATAAAATTTTGCCAAACCATAATTAAAGATCCACATATGTAAGCAATATCAGAAACTATCATTGCTATGTAATCTTCTGGCTCGTAAACTGTTAAATCACTAAACTTTTTTAAATCTTTAAAATAATTTTTTTTTATGATTGAACTTTCGTTTACTTTTTTATTAATATTTTCATCTTTGATAATTTTGTTTTGATTTTCATCGTAATCTATGAATACTTCTTTAGCAAAATTTAGGTTCTGAGAATGAAAAAAATCTTGATTATTATTTTTCATGTCATTTTCAAGACAACTTTTATAACATTCTTGAGCTAATTTACTTAAATTTCCTAATTGAAAATATTTAAAAGTTTTAGGCTTCTTGAATTTACATTGAGATAAAGGAGGTAATAATTTCAAGTGATCATTATATTGACGGCTTATATTTTGAAAAGAAGCTAATAAAAGAGAACATATTTGCCAATGTAAAAGCTGGGCTCTACATTGAATCAAATCTAATACTTCCTTGTTATTTTTTGAAATTAAATCTAGTATTTCGCTAAATGTACATTCAAAAAACAAATAGTCATAACCTAAACCATTATTAGATGCACATAACTCAATTTTATCATTTTTATTCAAATTTTGTTTTGATAAATAAGGTAAACAAATAGTGACTAGACATGCATGAACACTTAATGTGACTGTTGATAAATGAAAATAATCGAATGTGACTGGCAAAAAATAGTGAAGGCCTCTTCGAATATCAAAATGTAATTTAAGTTGTCTTTTAAACATCAATTTAATAGAATCTTGATTATCAGGATCATAATTATCTTCTGTAAACCATAATTCTACATCGAGATAAAATTCTAATTCAGATAAAGTCTTTAAATAATTATTAGCATTGACTAAAATATGATCTTTGAATTGAAAAACATTTTTTAAATTTACTTCTTCATTTTTATAAAGAATATGAAAAGTTTTGCTAACCGCTTGATCATTTATAGCTATGGCAGGAAAATATATATTACTTAATGAAGAAAATCTTCTAGTTTTTTTTGATTTACGAGAATAATCTTCTAAAATATTTAATTCAATTTTATGTGGTAACTTTGAAGCAATTCGATGAGTAACACGAATTTGATAAAAACTAAAATAAAAATTAATTAATTTAAACCAATTTTTATTAATTTTCTTGAAATACTGACCCTCTATGAAACAAATCGATATTTACAAACTTATGAAGCTCAACTTCAAAGTCTATTATTGCTTGTAATTCACTCATTTTCACAAAAATTTTTATTTCATTAAATATAATTTAAATGAAAAGCAATAATTAAAAATATGATGATTAAAGTTTTTTTTGAAATAACTTTTTATTAATTTAATTGAAAATTCTATAAAGTAATTCATTGAAAAGTTGAAGCTGTTTTAAAATAAACTATAATCAAGTTATAATTAGAATTTTATATAATTAAAAAATTGTTTTTCTAATTATATATTTTTAAAATTCAATAATTTGGTTAATTCTTGATTTGATTAAGTAAAATCTAATACTGATTGAACACTAAGTATCTACTAGAAGAAAAAAAAATAAACTAAAATAATTCCTAATGAAGTAAAAAATGTAAGAGTTTTTTGCCTTTAATCACAATAAAAAAATTTTAAACTTCATTTTGAATTTTTTTTCATATTTTTTTTTAAATTCTAAAAGAAATTTCTAATTGATTTTTATCTATCTTTTGTTTATTAAGTTATTGTTTTTATATGATTAAAAATAAATGAAAAATTTTGAGAAACACTTCTAAAAAATTATAAAAATTCCTTCAACTTAATCTTATCACGGAAATAGAAAAAAAATTTCTTGTAACAAAAAAATTTTAGAAAACCTTATTTCTTTCTAAAAAAAGAAAAATTCTTTTTTCAATATTTACTTTTTAATGATTCATATTAAAATGTTATTTCAAACTAAATTACTTTAATATTACTCATTTTAAAAAAAAAATTTAATCAATTTATTTTAATTATTTGAACAAATTAAAAAAAAAATTAAATTTAAGAACTAAATTTATTTCTTTAGAAAAAACAGAATAAAAAATTCACTAAAACTAATAATACAAGAAGTAGGAAATAGTATTGAGCATAATAAAAAAAAAAACAAAAAAAAAAAAAACAAAATTTAGGACCAGTGTGAAGCCGTAACTATAAGAGTATTATATTTTCAGAATAATCAATGAACTGACTAGAAAGCGACACCTATTTAGTAACTAAATAAATAAAAGTTTAAGAATGAAACAGGATTGAAACAAGTAATTTCAATAAAATTGTGCCGATTCAGAATTTTTTCAAAAAACAATTTAAAATAAAAAACAAGTTTTCAAGTATTGCCTTCAGGATGAATATATATTTGATTCAATTGAAAACAAGTTTAGTACATAAAAATCAAATTAAGATAAAACTTCAAATGACTAGTTAATTTTTAATTTTATTTACAGTTTTGATAATTTTTTTGTTTGAAAATATTTAAAGCATAAGAACTTAAACAAAAATTTTTTTTTAAACAAAATTTGGCTAATTATATTTCATCAAAAATATTGTTTTTTGGAATTCTAAGAGATGTGTTTGATGTGTTAGTTGATGAGAATGTAGTATCATTAGATGGTGGTGTTTTAGATATTCTTGTACTATTTAATACTTCATTTCTTGTTTTATTTAAATTAGATTTTCTAATTCTATTTTTCTTTTCTTTTTCTAAATATTCTATACCTTCTGCAATCAATGTTTGTGTAATATCATCTTTTACAATAAATCTTTCGTATCCTAAATAATGTAAAATTTTATCTGTTAAATTAAAAAATGTGAAGAAACTTAACAAGCATAATATGGCTGGTAACAAATAAAATAAAAAATCATTAAACTTATTCAGAAATTGTAGTTGACCCATAATTTTAATATAAGATGGATTACTAATATCTTTTTTCAAATAATCTATACCAATTAAATTAAACATATTCAAAGCAATTCCGGGTGATAAACAACAAATGTATCTGAAATAAAAAGTTTTAACATTAAAAATCTTGAAATCATTTAAATAAATTTAAAAATTACCTTGTACAAAATATAAGACTATATTCATCTGTTTGTTTATTAGATGCTAATTTGAAATATCCAAATAAATTTAAAGTAAATAAAGTATGATAAGCTGATATACTTATATAAAGAAGCAAAAATATAATATAAAACTTTAAAATTAAATTTAAATTGAAATAATTGATCAATGCAGAACCCAAATAAATAGGTGCATAATTCTTTAAATTTAAAGAATAAAATAATTCAGATGTAAACAAGAAAACAGATAAAATTATCAAAATAAAACTAAAATAAAAATTAAACTTTTTCACAAAAAAACATTTCCAAAACCACTCTATTTTAGGTAAAAAAATATATTTTTTGAACAAAGTTGTTAAATATTTTTCACTTTTATAATGATTATTATGTGAGATAAAATTTCTTGTAGGTTCACTTTCATTTTTAATTATTTCTTCTAAATCAATTGCATGATCAACTAATTCTTTAATTGACGATTCTAAACGTATTTTTTGATTTAAAATATTTTTAAATTTAGAATAAACTTCAACTAATTTATCTTCATCAATAATTTCAAATGTATTCTCAGAATATATAATACGTTGATCAATTTTTTTTTGAAAATCTAATGGTGTTTCTTCTAATAATAAATTGAAATATTTTTTAAGTTTACCATCATTATTTTTTAATAGTTCATAAACTTTTTTGATTTCATCTAAACAATCTTCATATTTAATTTCAATTAAAGCAAGTTTCTCATTTTGTTTACCAATTTTAAATAAAAAATAATCTAACTTTCTTGAGTAATCAGAATTATTTCTAAAAAACCTAGGTATTTTAACTATACCTATACCTAATAAAAATGTCAAGTTTAATAATGAATAAAAATTATTCAATGATGATATTAATGCTCTTAAAGAGTTAAACTCAGTTATTTTTATTTTAAAAGCATAAATTAAATAACCTAATAAAATACATCCTAAAACAACATATATTCTTAATTGAAAGTAAGTATATTTTAAAAACTCTTTAACTTTTTTAGCTAATGTAAATTGACCACTAACAGAAAATGAAGATAAAACTCTTAATACGAAACATGTTAATAAAAAATTAGTCCAGTAGACAATACCCCAAACATATGACAAAGTTTCATTATTAATATAATCAAATGGTTTTATACATTCAAATTTATTAATATCTGGTAGTGATGTATTATCTGATAGTGATGTATTATTTGATGGTGATGTATTATTTGTTGATAATGTATTATTTGTTGTTAATGTATTAATTATTATTTGATTGTTTTTTTCTTTACAATTATTATAAAAAGACTAAAAAAAGAAACAATTGAAATAAAAATTCAAATTTGAATAATAACTTACATTTGTAATATCTGTAGGTAAAATAATTATAGTTAAAAAAGAAAAAAACCAACAAATGAATACACAAATAGAAGTGAAAAAAGGTATTTTTTTAAAACTAATATACTCGTGAAGTAAACAATAAGTAAAGATGAATGTACCTAAAATTTCACCAATTAAATAATAAGCCATATTTTGATTATTTGTGCTTTAATTTAATAACAAATAAAAATATTTAAAATACATTAGTTTTAAATTCATTTGATCATCCAACAAATCATCTCATAATGTATAAAAATTGATTAGAAATTTAAACTTCTATTCACAAGATTATTAAGAGTATTTATTAAACATACACAAATGGAAATGTAGTAATAACGATAGATGTCTCAATATAGCTGATTAATATTTTTTCAATAAACAATTATAAGCCGATTTTTGTACAGCTGATTGAAACGGCTATAAGTTTAAAATTTATTTTAAAAATTAGATAAGATAAAGAAATTTATTCAAATCAAAAAAAAAATTAAGAAAATTAAATAATTCATAAAAAACTTAAAAACTTAAAAAAAAATTAAATTAAATAATTTTTTCAAAACTAAATTAAGAATTTTGCTTAAGAACGGCTTAAAACCGTTTAACTTTTTACCGCTTTTTGCTAAAAATTCAAATTTTCAAACATTTTCTATTTTCTTTTTAACTTAATTAAAACGAACTTTTTTAAAAAACAATTTAGAAATTTTTCATAAGTTCTGCAAAATTAATTAGCTTATTTATTTTAAGATTGAATAAAAAAATTAGGTTAAAAATTAAGTTAAAAAATGACTCAAATAACAGTTGCTTATGGTGTATTAGATGAAGAAAATCTAATTTCATTTTTTCGTGATACTTTCGAAATTAATTATGATAAACAAAGTTTTTTCAAACCAACAAGTGATTTTGTTTTAAATATTTATTCAAATTTTATTGATAGTTTTAATTTAAATTTAGAAACAAACAATTTACCACATTTACAAAAAATAGTTAATGTTGTTTATTGCATAGAAGAATTACTAAGTAAATGTAATATATTTGATTTTAAAATAAGTGATATTCTACAACCTAAACGTAAACGGACTCAAACATTTGTTTCTCAACTTGTTGGTTTATTTCTAGATTCAGTTGAATTTGAAACCAATTTAATAGGTACAGGATATACTGAAGAACAAGAATTACGAGAAGTAATTGAAAATGAAAAAGCTAAAGAAGAAGTAATTAGAAATGAAATTAAAAAGAAAAAAGCAGATTATGACAAATTAAATGTTGAAGTTGATTTATTAAATAAAAAAAAAGATGAAATTCGTGATTGTTTTTTAGCTTCACGTAAAACATCTGAAGAATATTCAAATAAAAGTTTGCCAATCAAAACAGAAAAAGCACAATTAAATTCAATTTTAAGTGATAAAGAATATGAGCTTTCTTCAATAAAAGCATATATTGAAAAATTAAAAGAAGATTTAAAATTATTTACAGAAAACTTAACTGAACAGCATGAAAAAAATAAAAAGATTGTTATTGAATCTAGAGAAAATTATGCAAAAGTCCAAGAAAAACGAAGAGAATTATCATCTATAAAACTTTTAAATAAAGAAAACGTAATTAATTTTAAAAATAAACAAGAAGAGATAAGTAAAGATTTTCCTTTAATAATACAAAATTTAAAAGAAAAAAGAAATTTTGCTGAAAAAATTAAAGCTTGCCATAATGATATAAACAATATGAAAAATAAATTTTTAGAAATAGAAAAAGATTTTGATGCTAAAAGTCAAGAAAAGAAAATGGAAATTAAATTAGTAGAAAAAAAGATAGAGTCTGTAGAAGAGATAAAGCATGTTTTAAAAAGAGATTTACAAAAGAAAGAAAGTTTAGAAAAACAAGATGAAAATGTAAATCAATTGAGAAAAGATACCATCAGTAAACAAGAATTAATTGATTATAATTTATCATTAAAAAATGAAATCACAAATAAGTTTAATAATTTCAATGAAAATCTTTATAATAATTTGAACCAAATAATTTTATCTAAAAATAATTAAACTTGTTAATTTTTTCCAAATATATTTTAATTTTGTCGAAATATGTTTTATTTACATAAGTTTTGAATTCCATTTAAACAAAACTTTGATGCTAGTGATTTTTAACAATTTTAATTAAGTTTTTTTCTTAAAACTTTATACATAGAAACATAAATAAATTTTGATAAAATGTCAGTTTTAAACTTTTGAAGTTTTTTTAATTTAAAAATGTAAAATCAGTTTATTTTTAGCAGGAAACTGCCATTTATGAATACTACCAATTTGAATAACAATATGTTCAAAACCCCAAACTTTATTATAACTACGTTCAACAACTTTGTAATGAACAGAATTTAAGCCATCTCGGCTAGAACGTTTTTTTGCCAATTTTAGTAAAGCAAACCTTCAATAAAGAAAATAATTTTAATTTTATAAAATTAAAAGTTTTATAATATAAATATACCGAACATTATTTGGTGATTCTGCCCTATGATTATGTTTAATCATTGTGTATCTTCCAATTGATTCAGGTGGACGAATAATAAGTAAACTATGTAATTTAAGCCTAAAATTAAATAAAACAGAAGTTAAAAGATTATATAAAATTTTTAAATTACCTAAATGATAGATCATCATCTTCTCCACCCCAACCCCAATAAAGGTTAGAATAACCATTAACTAAATTAAAATGTTTTTGACTTATAGCTAAAACACCACCAACAAGATATGAATATGGTAAACTATTAAAAATAAAAATTGATTTTATAATAATTGTTTTAAGCAAGTTAATTTCAAGAGAATTTTTTTTAAATAAGTTGGTTAGAAAATTTTGAAAAAAAATTAATAAGAATTCTGCATAAATTTTGTATGAAACTGTTATTCATTGAAAATTTTCACTATAAAGTCTGAATTATGTATTTTATGAGAACTTAAAATTTACTAAAAAATTTAAATATTTAGATATTAATAATGTTTGAATTTAAAATAGAAATTGGAAACTTGAGTTTTTTAAGAAAAAAATAGTTTTATAGCTTTTTAAACTTGAAAGTAAAGCAGTTTTTGAAACTTTCAAATGTATCACTTTATATTAATAAAATATTGTTTTATCATTAAAAGTTCTCAAAAATAAAAAGCTTCTTATTTAGTTGAAAAATTATAAATTAATTATAATAGTTTTTAATGAAGTTTTTTTTTATAAAATTTATCTTTCATTAATCTAATTCAATCTTATTTATCTAATTATGTTTATATTTTAAGATTGCTGAATTGGTATGAAAATACTTTTTTTTCTTTTTGTAATTAATTAAAATGAAAACATAAAAAGTGTTTAAAGAATAAAAAAAGCTTAATGTAGAAAATTTATAATTAACTATGAAATTTTTAAAGTAAAAATGTTGAAAATTTGTTATAAAAAGTGACTATAAATTTTTTTTTAATTCTTTAATTTATATCATTCAATGTTAAACAAAACAAAATATGAAGTTTTTTTTTCAAAACTTTTACTCATAACCGGAAATAGCTTTTTTATCTACATTAAATTTTTGTACATAAAAAGTTGTTAAAAAAATAAGTTAAATAATTGATTTTAAGTCTGAAAATAAAAAAAAACTTGAAAATTACTTTGTTCATTTAATTGTTTGTTTAAAAATTTTTAACTGAAATCGTTAAAAATTTTATTTGTTAGTTTTTTTCAATTTTAAGATTTATAATAAAATTTAAAACAGTTTTCTTTTTTTTCATCATAAGAGCATATTGTTTTTGAGAGTAATGGTTGTATAAAAATGTCACTTCAAGTTTTATTTTTATTTTGATAACGGTTTTATTTCTAAGAAAAATTCTTTTTTTTTGCTTAGAGATGTTTTTTTGTTGGTTAAAATAAATTTAGATGAATAATAAAACTTTTATCTTTTGTAAAAAAAAAATTTCAATTAATATAATACATGAAAAATGCTTTTAGACAAAAAAAAAACTAAATGTATTTGTGTTAAAGTTTTTTTATCAAAAAAAAAACAAGAAGGTCAGTTATTAAATAGACTTAATTTTATAATTTAATTTTAATTAAAACAGTAACATTATTTTAAAAAATTTCAATAAACATAAATGTGGTCAAAAATGAATTTTTCATTGAGAAGTTTATGTTAAATTTTTTAAGCTTTGAAACTTTCAATACGATCTTATTAGAATTTTTTTTTTCTCATTAAATTTGATATTTAATTGCTTATTTATTTTTATGATAAAAATCTTTTTTAAATAAAATTTGTTTATCATTAGTTTTATTATGTTTAGTTTTTTTATATTTTTTATTAAAAATCTAGTTTAAACTAATTTAATTTAACTTTTTTTTTAATCAGATTAAGAAAAATACTTTTTTTAAGCTAAACAGGAATCAAAAAACTACTCTCTTAAAATTACTTATAAGTTAATTAAAAATTTAAATAAATTTTAAGTTTTAAAAAATTTATAAAACAGATTGTTTCAAGTTTTCAAGTTCAAATAACTTTATTAAAAGTATCAAATTTAATTTTGATAAAAAGAAGAAAAACTTTTTTTTTCAAATAAGATATCAAAAAAAAATATAATTAAATGTAACATTGAAGTTTATCTAAAAAAAAAAATTCAAAAAACCATTCAAATTTAATAAATTAGGAAGATGAAATTTTAATTAGGTCAATTATTAAAAAAACAAATCACCTTCATTTAAAACTTTTTTTTATAAACAAAAGAGCATTAAGATATTGAGCTTAATAAATAGTGAAAAAAAAAATAAGCCAATGAAATTACAAAGAAAAATTTTTATCAAACACTTTGAAAATTTTTTTAACAAAAAACTATTTTCTTTTTAAATTTAAAAACTATTTACACAAATATAAGCTTATTATAATTTTTTTTATTAAAACTTTTTTAATTAATTTCTACCTAATTTAAATTTTAATGAATATGTGATCAAAATTTTAAATTCTTTTTTTTTGAAGATTTACTAGAATATTAATATAGAAATTTATTTCAAAAAGATTTTTTTATTAAACTTGAGAAACAAATGATTCACTCAATTCAAAAAAAATAAGTTTGCTTCATTAGTCAAAATTTCCGCTTTATATTTTGAATAAACATCTGAAATTATTTCTAAGTATAATTTATTTTCTTCAAAATTTTAATATTGTAAAAGATCGATGATGAATAGTTTGTCTTATAAATTAAAGAAATTTGTTTTTTTTTCTTATGAATCATTCAAATTTCATCTTAGAATACAATGATAAGTTTATGACAAAATCTTTTTTTTTCAGAAAAAAAAAAATGTTTCATGAGTTTGTTGAAATGGTTTTTTTTTTATTTTAATCAATTTTGATTTTATGTTTTCAAAACTTATCAAGTTACTTTCAAAGTTTTTGATTGAAAAAAATTGTAACAAACTTCTTTTAAATTTAAATTCAAAAATCAATTTTTCACTTCAAAATTTCAAAAAAAAAAAAATACAAAGATAATTAACACCTAAACATAAATTTAAATTTATTGATTATTTTTGGTTTTTTAGTAAAAAAATTTTTATCAAAAAACGAATTAGTATAACAAGTTCTAATTTATTAATAAATGTTCGTAAATTTTTTGAATAAAAAAATGATCAAAGTTTATTAAGTTTTGTTTGAAAAGACAATTCAAAAGTATTTAAGATGAAAAAAGCTTCAATTTTTCCCTGAAAACATTTTAAAGTAATTAAAAAGTTTACATTTACAGTGAAATATAAAGTAAAAGTATTTTCAAATTTTCCAATTTTATATTTTAATTTTATTGAAATGGTTTTCTTTATGTTAACATTTTGAATTCACTATGCTAATGTTTAAAACTTAAATTTACTTATTTGATTTATCAAAATATTTCAATGTTTTAACTTTAAAATATTTTAAAGTTAATTCAAAAAAACACCTTTTTTTTTAAACTCTTCATCATTGTTATTCCAAACTTAAAAAAAAAACTTTATAGATAGAAGTTTTATTATAAAATATTTTTTTTATTAAAATTTTCTTTATGTTTTTCAACATAAAAACTTTTTTAATTAAAGTTTTTTTATTTTAAAAACTTTCTATTAACAATATTTTTGTGAAAAAATTATTTTCTTTTAAAAAAACTATTTTTATATAAAAAAAAACAAAAAAAAAAAATTTTTTTATATTAAAATTGAAAGTTAAACATAACTTGATTATTTTTTAGTCAAAATAATTGAATAAAAAAATTTGAAGATGGAAAAAAGTATTGTGGTTTTAATTTATCATTGTCAATAAAAATTAAAAAAAACTATAAAAAAAGTTTAGAAAAAAAAATTTTAAAATAATTAATCATTTTAAGAAGTTTCATTAAATAAAAAAGTTTTTTTTAAATAAAATTTAAATTATTTGGATCAAATTTTAAAATTAAATAAAAAAATTAAAAAATTCCTAAAGTAAAAAAAAAGCGGAAGTCCAATAAAAAAACGGAAATTCAAACTATAAACTTGAAAAAAATAAAAAAAAAAAAAAATAATTAATTTTAATAAAAAAAAACAAAATAAATTAAATATTTTCATCAAAATAATGTTAATTCTATGTTATGAAAATAATTTACATAGATCAAAATTAAAGTTAAACTCAATATAATAAAAAATGACCAGTTAAAATACCTCATAAAAAACTAAAAAAGAAATTTGAAGCTCACTTTATCAAGAAAGTTTTTAATATAAGCTGAAACTTTCAAAAAGTGAAATAAAAGTTTTCAAAAAAAAAATTAAAAGTACTTTAGTCATGATAAGAAAACAAAAAAAAGTTTTATAAAATTGAAATTAAATAAAGAACAATTTTTTTTTCTTTTAAAACGTTTAATTTAAATTGAAAAACTAATAAAACTAAATATTTTCTTCAAAAAAAAGTTTAATACTTTAATTTCTTAATAAATGAAAATTAGCTTTAAATCAAATTATATTTCAAATTATAAATAACTTTTTTCTTTGACATAAGGTCTTGTACATAAAATAAAGTTCAATAAAACTAAAGTTGATTTTGAATAATACTAATTAAATAGTACAAATAAAATTTTTTATTATAAATTGAAAATTAAGAAAATCGATGACTTAGCTAATAATTAAGTTAAAATACTTTTTAATTATATTAACTTTTGAATAAAAGTAATAAATCTTTAATTGAAGAAATAAGGAAAAATTTTATCGAAATGAATTTTAAAGATAATTATTGTTAGACAACTTATTTCATTGATTTAAAACTTTAATTAAACTTAAAGCTTTTATCATAAAAAAAAATCTTTTATTGAACATGATTTATATTCAAAAGATCAAAGTTAATGTTAAAAAAAAACGCGAATAGTTTAAATTACATTAAAAGAATAATAAAAAAATAATTTTTTATCTTTTTATTCCTGTGAATTTTAAAATTTAATTTTTAAAGAAAATAGTTTTCTTAAAAAATGAATTGTTAATTCAAGAAAAAAGTTTAATAATTAAATGAAATAAAAAATCAATAAAAATTTGCGTTATAATAAAAATCAATAATGAAAAAAAAAACGATTGATTTTAAGCCAAAATAAAGTTTGAAATAAACTTTTTTTTTTCACAAGATATAAATTAAACTAAAACATAAAAAAAATTGTCGCATTCTATATTAATAAAACTTAAATTGAGTTTAATTTTTAAACTTAGTATTCATGTTTTAAAAAATTTGTCTATTCTTTGATGAAAAAAGTTATTTAATTTATCGATGAATGCGACAAACTTCAAATGCTAATTTAATAAAAAATTAATGGAAAAACTAAATACTAAAAATATTAATAAATAAAAACAAAAAATAATAAAATTCTTAATAAATAATAAATGCCAAAAACTTAATCAGAAAAATTTGATAAAAAAAAAACGAAAGATTAAATAAAAAACATTGAATAGTTTTTGAGAAGTTGATTAAAAAACTAAATAATATAAATTTGATTGAAAAACTAAATACTAAAAATTTAGTTTGAAAAATACTAAGAATTTGATTAAAAAAGTAGATAGCTAAAACTTAATCAAAAAGCTGGAAACTTAATCAAAAAAAAAGTTGATAAAATAAGCTAAAATTGAAAAGTTGATTAAAATAAAATATATAAATTATAAAAAAAAGACTCTTATTGAAAAAAACTAATGAAAACTTAATTCAAAATCATAGACTTAACTTAATTAAAAAACAAAAATCTAAAACCTTTTAACAAAAACTAAATACTATAAATTAAGAACTTGATTACAAATCTTATTTTAAAGACAATCAAAATTAATTTAAAAAAAATTAATAAAAATCTACCTTTCAGGATTTACAAACTAATTTATTAGGAAAAAAGCTTTAGAAATCTAAACTAATTATTTTCCTAAATAAGAAAACAAAAGAGAGTATCTAATTAGTTTTTATAAAAAAAACTTTTACAAGCAAATATCACAAAAATAAACTTTTTTGAGTTAAAAACATTGGAAACTATAAATTTTTTATAAAATTGATATAAACTTAAAGATTGATATTATAAAACCTTTTGTTGAGCTAGCTCTGCGAGAACTGGATAGTTCGACTAGCTCTGCGAAAACACAGGATAATTAATTGCCATGAATACCTATCCTTAGTTGTAAATTTAAATTGTAGTATCCTGGTTGGATATAAATAGATCCATAAAGCTCTAAATAAAAGTTAGTTGTAATTTTAAATTTAAGAAAACTTCAGCACCTTTAATAGAATATTGTTTGATTTATGTTTATCAAAGTCTAAAAATGCTTAAAATCAGTTTCTAAAATATAAATTTTGTAAATGCTTTAAATTTTAATCTTTTAAAACTTAAACAAACTTAATAATTGTAAAAGCTTACAAAGTTAAAATTCATTTGTAATTGTGTATAATACAACTACAATAAAATTTATTTAAATCTTAATGTTTAAAGTAAAATTGAATTTAAAATTAAGAAAATAACTTATATTACAATTTAAGAAACCTTAAATTAAATGATGCAAACAAAAAAATTTTTAACTGGTCAATCGTTTTACATAAAAAAACAATAGTAAGCATAAAAAAATAAGTTTAATAGTTTTTTTTTATAAAAAATCTTTGACATAAACCTTAAAGTTTATGTAAGATAAAATTTATTGACAGCTGTAACTGAAATTTGAAAAAAAAAATGAAGCAAAAAAAATTTAGACAAAAAAAAATTTACATAAAAATAAATTTCATCTAAAATTCAAAATTTTTTACAAATACAAAAAGAAAATTTTTTTTTTTAAAATAAGTTGAAAAATTATTCTTTCTTAGAAATAAGTTAGAGAGTTCTTAAAAATTTGAAGGCTTTTTTTTTTAAAAAAAACAAATTTAAAGGTTTTTTTTTAGCGAAATAAACTTAAATATTCTTATAAAAAAATGAAATTATTTTTTTAAAAAAAACAAATGAAAAAATTCTTCATTAAAAAAATAAATGAAAATATTCAAAAACTAAATAGAGTTCAAATATTTTCTTTTTTATTAAATAGAGACTAAATATTTTCTCTTAAATAAAATAAAGTCTTAATTTTTTTTTTGCATTAAGTTAAATCTAAATATTTTCTTATGTAAAATAAAATTTAAATGTCCTCATCATAAAAAAGTATTCTTTACACACAAAAAAAGAATCTTATAAAATACTATGTAGAATATTCATAGTAAATAAGAATTTTTTTGTTTAAAGAAAAAAAGTTAAAAAAAACTTGTTAAAAAAATATAAATTAAAAAATGTGATAAAAAATCATTTTAAAATCTAACAGAAAAAGTAAAAAAATACTAAAAAAAAAATCCTTTTGATAATTTAAAGACATAAAAAGTTTTTCAATTTGAAATTAGCTTGTATATTTCATTTATGATAATTATAAAACTAAATAAAACAAATTTTTTTTAATAATCTTAATACAGATTATTAAAAAATAGCATGATAAAAATAATTTAGGACGAAAGTTTAAGAAAATTTAAACAAAAAAGTTGATTAAAATTCTAACAATAAAGTAGATTGAATTATAGAAAAAAAATGTAGATCAAAATATAAATAAGAAAGTTGATAAAAATTTGAATTAGAAATTTAATGAAAATTTAAAAAAAAAGATCTCAAAAAATCAAACAAAAAAAAGTTTCAAAAAATTTAAACAAAAAAAAGCTCAAAAAACTACATAGAAAAAATTAAAAAAACATAATTAATAGAAAAATTTAAAAAAAAAACACAAAAAAAAAGTTCTAAAAAAAACTTGTAAAAAAAAATACATCTAACTTTGTAAAGAAAAATGAAAATTTAATAAAACTGTTTTTTTCATTAAAAATAAACTTTTAAAATAATTGAATTTTTTAGAAAAATTTTAAGAGAAGATTTTTTTGTAAAAATTTAGAGACAAGAAATTAAAGACAAAACTATTTAAAAAAATGGAAAATAAAATTTTCACAAAATTGTTATAATGGAATGAATTAATTAAGAACGAGATTGTTTGGAGTTTTGAATATTAGATTTATTATAACTTATCTTGTCAGAATAAGAATCTAGAATGAATATAGACCTAAGAAGGCCCTTAGTATTTATACCCTTCTGTGGTCAATTAGTTTGTCTACTATGACACTAGAGGAGCGTAAATCAGTTATTGCAACATGACCCTTTTGATTTGTGCGAATCAGGAGTCAATGTTTAAAATATAACAATAATATAAAATTTAAAATTACAATAATATAAAATTTGGAAAAATATAAACCAAACTTTGAAATTAACAATATAAGTAAATTTGGAAAATTATAAAACCAAGTTTAAGAAGTTACAAAATTATGAATTTGGAAAAAAGTAAAACCAAATTGTGTTTAACAAAAATATAGATTTTGGAAAAAAGTAAAACCAAAATTTTAACAAATAAATAATTTGGAAAAATATAAAACCAAATTATAATTAACAAAAATGAAATTTGAATAGAATAGTTTAACAATAAAAATAAAAAACTTAATGATTAAGAAAAAAAAAAAATATTATCAAAATTTTTAACAATTTATAAATAAACCAAGTTCAACTTTTTTCTAAGTTCTAAGAACTTGTCTTTTGGTAGAAATTTTGTGAATTGATCAGCTATGTTGAACTCTGTTTTTACATGCTGAGCTACAATGTTCTTTTGGATCACTTTGTCTCTTAAATTGAAAATTTTAGCATCTAAGTTTTTAGTTTTAGGTGTCACGGGTCCGTATTTAGAATAGCGAATTACAGCTGCGCTGTCAGAATATAGCTTATGATTTTTAGTATCAATTTTGAATTCGATCATAATTCGGTAGAATGTTTCAATTAGAATGGACGTTTCAAAGGCGGAAAAAATTTCTGCAGAGTTTACAGATGAAGCAGATTCTCCTTGCATGTTCGATTTCCAAGATATTAGATTGTTGTTGTGAAAAATTGCAATTCCTGATATCGACCTTCTTTCATAGACATCATTTGCAAAATCTGAGTCTGAGAATCCAACAATATTATCATGGTAATTTAGTGAAGAATACTTTAAACTTAAATTTCTTGTATTAAATAAATATTGGACAAGTTGTAATGCATATTTGAAATGTGTTAGCCTTGGTTCATTATTGAACCTTGAAAGTTGATTTATTGCAAAAATCACATCAGGTCTAACAATTCTTGCTATGTACGAAATTTGGCCAATTATTGATTGATAAAGATTTATATCTAAGAATAAAGGTTGATCTAAATCTTTTTCAAGTAATTTAGATCTTCTGATAGGTATCATTTGTGAATTTTCTTTATTGATACCAACAGAATTTGCTAGTTTAATTATTTTATCTTTCATAGAAAAATATATTGAGTTACTTTTATCATATTTTACTTCAATATTTAAAAATTTGTCTAACGATTTAGTAATTTTTAATTGAATATTGGATTTACTTTGGAATTTATTAATAAATTCGTCAAATATTTTATCATTTTTAGAAATTAAAATTAAGTCATCAACATAAACACCGACAATCAAACTCAAATCTTTATTGAAAAAGATAGTTGTATTACATCTAGCAGTATGAAGATCACAATCATTTAGGAATTGAGAAATTTTCTCATTCCACATTCTGCCGCTTTGTTTTAACCCGTAAATTGATTTTTTCAATTTACATACACGACCAGATTTGTCATCAAATCCATCTGGCTGTTTCATGAATATAGTTTTATCAATATCAGCGTGTAAATATGCCGTAGTTACATCAGCTGTATATATATTCATTTTCCTTTTTAGACCTATAGAAATAAGGAACCTCAACGAATCAATGTCTAACGTAGGAGAGTAAAGTTCGTCATAATCGATGAACTGTCTTTGCTGATAGCCTGTAGCGACTAATCTAGCTCTAAAAACAATTTCATTATTTGATTTACGTTTACGAGTATACACCCATTTATTTTTGATAATTTTAGAATTATCAGGTGCTTCTACTAATTCCCAAACATTTAAATTATGCATATGATTAATTTCTGTTTTCATAGCATTATACCAATGAATTTTATCAGGATCATTCATGGCTGTAAAATAAGAATTTGGTACATTATTATTACAAATTACCTGTCTAATAGACGCAGGTTCAGCTAGATATTCTTCTGACATCAAGTCTGAAGTAATAACTATTTTATTTGCAAAAGTATCAAAAATTCTATACCCTCTAAGAATTGTTTGGTATCCACAAAAAATACCAATCTTTTTAATATGCTTTTTAGGCATCGCTGATGCTAAATAAGAGACTTTAGTGCCAAAAGTGAATAATTTTTTATTTGTAATTAGATTGAATTTTGAAAAAGGACAATCATTTGTATTAGAATTATAGCACATTGAATTTAGAAGAAAAGTTGAACAAAGTAAAGCTTCACCATAAAGACCTAAATTAGGATCGGTTGAAGCAAGCATCATATTAGCTTTACGTTTAAGAGTTTGAATTTTTCTTTCAGCCGTACCATTTTGATGTGGATGGTATGGAATAGTATGATAATGAATAATTCCTTTAGAATTTGTTAAAGATCTGAATTTAGAATTTATGAATTCAGTACCACAATCTGAGTTTATTCTTTTAAGTTTATAGTCAGTTTGCTTCTCTGCAAACATTAACCATTTTTCAAATATATCAAATACTTCAGATTTACATCTCAACAAATAAGTAAATGTACACTCAGTGAAATCATCAACAATAATTAATGCATAATGAGTTTTGTCCCATTGGGCCTGGAACGGGCCAGCTAAGTCCATATGAATTAAATCTAATGGATGCCTTGATAAAGTTATACTTATTTTAGGTTTTTTAGGAATTAACCTTAATCTAAAACATACTAGACATTTATAAGTTTCGTATTTAAGATTAAGATTATTCATATAAATTTTAAGTTGATCCCTGCTAGGGTGACCAAGCTTATAATGTAAGCGTAAAGTTTCAGTAGCATTGACTGGTAACTCGCAGCCTTGATACCAATTATGATTGTACTGATTGAGTTTAAGATTTTCAATAGACTCTTCAGTTTCATAATCTTCAGCATCAGATAATGAATTGTCCTCATTATTCTGACTAAAATTATTATGATTAATATTATTAATTTTCATTGATTTAAAATAATCAAATAAATTTGAATTATTAAAATTTTGTACATTATTACAATCAGATTTAATCAGAACGTATTGGCCGTTTATTAATTCACCAATTAGTTCAATCTTATTTTCTCTAAGATTATAAATTTTATTATTGAAATTATCAAAAATGAGAACTTTATCTCGTAGATTAGCAACTGAAATGATATTGTAGTTTGAATTTTCATCTAAACGTACATCATTTAATTCAAGATTAGTAGAATATCCTGAAATTATAGTTTTATTTCCCACAAAATTAGAAGAACTTTTAGAACCATTGAAAGCAATTAAAGAAGTATGTTGTTTTCTGGTCTCTTTTAATTGTTTAATATCATTACAGATATGAACTTGAGCACCAGTATCAAAAATCCAGTTATTACGATTAGTATCAAAAAGATTTCTAAACGCATGAATATTATGTTGATCATTATTATCACTAAGACTAGGTGGATAATCTGGAACATGATCTAATTTATTAACATAGTTAGAATTTTGATTAGAATTTTGATTTTTAAAATTAGAATTGTTGCTATTATTATTCTGATTGTTTTTATTAAATTTATTGTTCTTAAATTTATTAAAGTTCGAATTTTTATTTGAATTATTATTATTATAATTATTATTCGATTTATTATAATTATTAGAATTATTATTAGAATTATTATTATTAGAATTATTATTGGAATTATTATTATTTGAATTATTCGAATTATTTTTAAAATTATTAGAATTATTATTATTCTGTTTTTTATTAGGTCTATTATTAGAATAAGATTGTTTACGTTTATTAAAATTGAAATTAGAATTTGAATTATGTTTATCAACTTTACTAATTATAGAAGAACTAGAACTAAGTTTAATATCTTGAATATGTCTTATAGCTTCGTTTTGAACTTGACTTAAGTTAAGATTTATTATATGAAACTTTTCAGGATCAGATTTATTATTGTTTAGACAAAATTTAAAGATAACTTGATAAAGAGTAGAATTAGGACGTAAACATTCAACATATATATTTATCAATATTTCATTGGTAAAAAAGCCTTTATAAATTTTATTAATTTTATTTACTGTGTCGCTGAATTTATTGTTAAATTCAGCTATATTTTCATCAGTAAATGGTTTTAAAAGAGTATTAAATAAACTTCCAAAATTGTTTAGATGATGGTTGGAATTATGATTTTCTATACTTTTCAGAAGATCATAAGTATTCGTGTAATTTGTATGGATATTATTTAGAAAGTTTCTATGAATGCTATTTAGAAGAGAATTGAAAATAATTTTATCAATTTTTATTTCATCTTCAGTTAATGGAGCTCTCTCAATTATAAAATCACAAAAATATGTATTAAGAAAAACATAACAATTGTCTAACCAACGTTCTACATTATCTTTGTTTAAGAGTTCAATATCTAATTTTCTCGGAATTCGATTGATTCTGATAGTTCTTTCAATATTATCATTATCAATAATTTTTAGAATTCTACAATCGTCAGGTTTTTTATCACTGTTAGTTTTAGAAATAATTTCGTTACTAGTATCAGTTGTCTGGCTTTGAGTATTAATTGAATCAATAGGATTATCAATAGTTAGAATTGGATTATTATTTAAAGCAATAGAATCATCTTTTTCTTTTAAACTACGAATCATGTTCATAGTTTCTTGCATCATACGTTGTGTATGTTCATGCCTTTGATCAGATTTTAGTTCTTGTGAATCAAATC
Source organism: Anisodus tanguticus (assembly GCA_034509755.1). NCBI lineage: Eukaryota > Viridiplantae > Streptophyta > Magnoliopsida > Solanales > Solanaceae > Anisodus > Anisodus tanguticus. The sequence continues at coordinate 106,509 of JAVYJV010000099.1, forward strand.
TTTCATTTATTTTTAAGATGTTATGTTCAATAATTTCAAATCTTTCAGAAGTAGAAACAAAGGAATTTGTAGAATTATTGTTCTCATTAATAGGTGAATTATTAGAATTAATAATTCTGTTTGAGCTTTTACTAGCATTGGTAGGTCTACCTCTGCGTTTACTAATAGTATTAGTACTCATATTTATTTAAGAAAGTAATTAAAAAATAAAATGTGGAAAAATTATTTGAAATAAAAATATTAAGAATTTTAAGGTAGAAATTCAAATTTGTTATTTTAAGCAAGCAGAGAGAAAAAAAATGTTTTGCAAATGTGTAAACAATTTTGCGTTGCCGACAAAAATAATTTTTTAACGAATATTTATTCAAAGGATTTATTTTAAGGGTCTTTACTTAGTTTGTGTAAACAAAGTTAAGTTGTAAAATAAAATAACTTAAGAATGACCGGTAAAGATTAAAAGAAAATATGTTTTCAATATTAATAACAAAGTTATTATAAAGTTATTTTCAAATGTAAATTGGAACAAAAGAAAGAATAATTACTGATAAAGTATATGGGCTCAATATAAAAATACTATGAAAATAATGATAAAATAAAAAATTAGCACTTTACCTATAGGATAATTTTATTATAATAGTAGAATTTCTGTTGAAATTAGAGTTGAATATTTCATAAAATAATGGATGAATTTTTTAAAGTTTAAATTGAATCACACACTAATAATGTTATATTGTATTGAGAAAAGTTTATATAAAAACTCAATATCAATCACTATTTATAAAATTATATATATATAAAAAGTTTTATAAAGTTTACGATAAAAAAAAAATAAAAACGTAAAATTTTATAAATATATATTTAGTATTAAAAAATACTGTGAATATAAATTCATATAGAAAATATATTTTATTATAAAACTTGAAAGAAGTAAATTTTACTTTTAAGCACAAAATATATCAGAACACTAACTTCGGCTGTTAACCTGTTATAATGGAATGGGAACGAGATTGTTTGGAGTTTTGAATATTAGATTTATTATAACTTATCTTGTCAGAATAAGAATCTAGAATGAATATAGACCTAAGAAGGCCCTTAGTATTTATACCCTTCTGTGGTCAATTAGTTTGTCTACTATGACACTAGAGGAGCGTAAATCAGTTATTGCAACAAAATCAAAGATTAATTAAAATAAAAACTCAAACAATTTAAAAGTTTCTTCAATTTCAAACATTACAAGAACATTCTAGTATAAAAACATTTTTTTAACCAAAAACATTATTAAGCTTAATAACTTTAAATTAGTAAAAATCTTTTAAATCTAAAAAATTTAAAAATTTGAAAGCTCCAAAACTTTCTAAGTCAAAATTAAAAAGCGAAAACAATTAATTTCATTGAAACTAGTACTTAATTTAAAAAAATCTAAAACTCTGTTTCCTTGTAAGTTTTAAAATTTGAAAAAACATTTTTTTACAAATTAAAAAAATGAATATTCGTTGACCGGAAGTTAGATTCTATCATGCATAACAAAAATTATAGAAATAAGAAATAAAATTCATAATTGCTTAAAAACTAATTAAATAAGCAAAATTTAAAAAACATCATTTAAAGAAAAGTAATTTGAATTTGGTAAAGTGAAATAAACATGCTTCATTAAAATTTATTAAAAAAAATTTTCCAACTATAAATATATAAGATAAACACGTGCAAAAACATTTAAATAATCATATTTTAAGAAGAAAATTATTTTAATCTAAAATTAAAATAAATAACGAATTTTAAAATAATTGAAATTAGTTTTAAATAATTTAAAATTTTTTAGTCTAATTTAATTTATTTTTATTTTTTAAAAAAATGTATACAACTGTATCATAGTAACTTAAACATTTAAAAAACTTTTTTTCAAAGGTTTTTAAGAAAATGTTTTTGAAATTCAAATAGCTTTTAGAGATTTTAATTTTCTTTTTTAATGGTTGATGAAAATATTTTCAAATTTGCATTTTCATTATAAACTTTATCACAATCATTTAACTATTGTTTAGAAGTAGAGTTTTAATATAGAAAAAAAAATTATCTTTAAAATTTAAACTTATTCAAACATTATTACAATTTTTTAAAACATTTTAGTTAAAAATTCAAATTTTTCTTTAAAATGTTTTTGTCATCAAAGATAAATGTTAAAAATTTTTTATCTTGAAAAATTAGTAGTTTATTTTGTTTAAGTTTATAAATTTTTTATTTATAACTTGAAGATAACTTAAAGATTGAGTAAATCAAAATAAAAAAAAATTAAAAACCTATTACAGTGTAAAATTTAAAAAAATGTTAAGAAAATATTAAAACTATACGTGATTTATAAGATAGTCACGCAGACTCTAATATTTATTAATATAAAAAGATCAATTATAAAAAAAAATATTTATGATGTGTTTGCACTTTTTACTAAAACTTTTTTTTTAATTTCATATAAAACTTGAAAAGTTTTTTTACAAAATTTCATATAAAAAAACATGTTTGGCTTTTGTTTTATGTATCAAATTGCAACTTAATTGATTATTGCATAATCAAAGTATATTTTACAATATAAAAAACAAGTATCAAACAGTTTCTTTATTTAAACGGAAATTACTTTGAAGATTATTTTGTTCAGGAATACTAAACTAAAATTTAACAATACTTAAACACTCAAAAATAGATAGTTTCTGAAATTGTTAAATAAAGCAAGCTTGAAGAAAATTTAAAAAAGTTTTCATAGAAAATAAACTAAAAATTTTCTAACTTTTTTAAAAAATAAAAATGTAAATATTGTAAAATTAAAATTTAAAATGAATGAAAGTTTAAAAAAAAAAAAATATAATTAGAATAATTGAGTTTTCTAAAAAATCAAAAAAAAAATGAACTTTTCTATTATGAATCAACATTTTATTATAAATTTTTTTTTACTTCAAAGTTGTAAATGTTTTTTGAAAACTATAAATGTTTTGACTGTTAATGTTATATAAAGACTTCAATTGTAATATTAAGTTTGTAAATGTTGTAATGAAAATGTAAATGTTAAATTAAAATTGTAAATGTTTTGTGAAAATTATGAATGTTACATGTAAAAGAAGTTTCCTGTTAACTTAAGAAATTAGTTTACAACTAGGAAAAAAGCATTCAATACAAGGTAACTAAAATCTTTAAATTAAAAAAAAATTGTTTAACTCGAAATTTGGAATGAAATTAAAAGAGAAGGTGATTAAGAAAAAAATTTGAAAATAAATTTTAGGAAAAATTTTTGGAGAATTTGGGAATTTAGAATCAAGATATTGAAAAATGGTTCGATTAATAAAAATTTAAAAACTAAAATATTTTTATAAATAGGTTATCATGATTTTAAGAAAATTTTTAAATTTATTGGAATTAATAACTTTCAAAAGCAGAGACTTTAAATGGTTTACATTTAAAAAGTTAATTAAAAATCAATTATTTTTTTTTATCTAAAATAATTTTACTCAAATAACTTAATAACTAATAAACTTTTTTGATCTAAATCAATAAAATTTAATTTGTACATCTAATTAAAATTTTTTTCTTGTATATTAAAACATGTTTTCTTGACATTAAAGTCAAGAAGAGAATTTTTTTTATCAAATAAGAAAGATTTTAAGTTTAAAATCAAACTTTAGTGTTAAAATCAATTTTTAAATTAAAAAATCAATTTTAAACTTTTGAAAGTAAACATAAATTTTTAAAATAAGATTTCAAAGTTTAAATAGCTGAAAAAGTTTTCAAAAATAAAGTTTATTTATAAAGGTTTCAAAGGTTTTTGTTTACTTGAAAGAAAAAGTTTTTTTTTCTAAGTTTGAGCGTTCTAGGTTTTAAAAGTTTTTAACATTGTAGTTTTCAAAAAGTTTTGAAGACTGTATATTTTTTGAAAGTTTTAAGCGATGTTAGTTGTAAATTTCTTAAAGAACGTAAAATAAAAAGTTTGAACGATAAAAACTAGAAAAAGTTTTTAAAATCAAATTTAAAAAAAGTTTAATGATCAAAGTTAACAGATATTTTAAGAATTGAAATTTAAAAAATAGTAAAATTTAAATAAGCTTTTAAAAAGCAAAAGCCAATAAAATTTAAAAAAAGTAAGCAAGGCTTGATGAAGTTAAAAAATTTAAAAAAAGATTTAAATTTTTGTTAAAAAGAAAACAAATTAAAAAAAGTCAATAAAATTAAAACAAGCCTATGAGACTATATCAAACATTTTAAAAGTATAAACAAATAAAAATATTCCATGTTTTAAAACTGAAAAAAATTTTTTCAATGAAAACTTCTCCTTAATAAATTTCAGTTTCATTAGTTAAAACATATTAGGACAGAAAAGATCAAATATTATTAAAAAGAATATTTAAAACATAGCTTTAATTATTTATTAAAAGATCAATTTAGCGTAAGCAAATGAAAATGTCAATCAATTTAATACAGTTTAATATAACTCATATGCTTAATTAAAAGATATAAAAAATAATCGATTATTCAAAAACAAATATTTATATCTAAACTTCTAAATAGAACAATAAATTATTAAAATAAACTAAATCTTATGTCAATTGTAGAAATATATTTTTCTAGTTTTTTGAACTTAAAACAAAAAGAATTAAAATTTATGAAATAAGCTTTAAAAGACAATGTATCAAATACAGATCAAAATGTATCAAAAGATTAAAAGATATTTTGAGCGTAAAAATCGTAAAAAATTAAAACATATTTGATATTATAAGAGTTTAATTTTTATTAAGTAATATGATATTTAAATAAGATAAAAAATAAATAAAATTGACAATATTCTAATGTAATAGTAAACATTTATGCTTAACTGAAAAGATGCAAGTTAAAATTTTTATGATAAAAACTAAGTATTATTGAAAACATTCAAATATAATTGAAAACATCTAAATGTTATTAAAAAATAACTGTTTACTTATTAAACCTCGAAAACATTTAAAAGTTTTTTTTTAAATAAATCTTGACCATTTTGGTAAAGATTTATTTAGATTTATTTGAAAATTTGAAATAAAACATTTTTAAACATCTTATAAACATTTAAATAGTTTTGAAACTTGAAAAACATTTTAATATTTTTAAAAATTTAAAAAAAGTTCATAATGCTAAAGATAGAATATAACTTTAAGAAAAGTTTATAATTTGAAATTTAAAAATATAAAAATAGCTCTAAAAAAAAACTTAACCATATTAAAAGATTATTAAAAATTTAAATGCATTTAAAGATTTGAAATATATATTATCGTATCAAACTTTTCAAATATAAAGAAACACATCTTAAATTCTCAATTTATATAAATTTATCAGAAAGAAAAATTTTATAAAATCACACAGTTTTCAAGAGTATTTCTTGATAATAAAAAGAATAAACAAGTTTTGTTACAAATATGCTTCAGATAAAATAAAATAATATAAATTCATCAAAAGATCAAAAAACATAAAAATATATTCAAAGATCAAAAACTAAATTTTAAGATAAAAAAAAACATGAAAAATTATTTAAGATGAAAAAACATAGAAATTTATTTCAAGGAATATAAAAGAAAACAAAAGTTTCTTTGAAAAAACAAGACTAAAATTAGTTCAAAACAGAGTATAATGAAAATTATTATACATCTCAACAATTATAACAATGAAAAAAATGTATTTTAAATTTATATTAAGCAAAAAAAGCCATAAATGATTAAATAGATGATTAAATTAAAATGATAAAAATATAACTTTGAAATAAAAAATTATATTAAATTAATGATTATATTGTTAATTATTTGAGAAAAACCATCAAAAAATAAATAATAAAAACAATTAAAAATATCTTTCCTTGATATAAATTTTAATCAAAAAAATACTTTTGATTTCAATTGACTTAATTAAAATGCATCAACTAAAAAATAAGATGATAAAATTAATTCTAATGAATTATAAATAAAAATGAATCTTTTCTCCTAAACAAACAAAAAGTGTATAGAAAAAAATTTCATCAAAATAAAGCTTTTTATCTTCATAATTTGTTTTATTAAAAGTTATTTTTTCTCTTAAATTTTCTGCTTAAAAAATATTTAATTGATATAAAAAATAATTTTTTTAACAAAAAAAACATTTTATTACTAAACCGGAAGTTGTTTATAAAAAACTTAAGAATTTGAATTATTCAAAACTATTTCTAAAAATTATTTTTAAATTGCTATTACAAATATAAATTATAAAAAAATAATTATACTTTTTACTTTAAGAAAAACTATTCTTAATTTATGTTTTCAAAAAAAATAAAAAAAAAATCTTACTCAATTTTTTTTAAAAAAAATTATGTTTTTTGTAAAACATAATTCATATCAAAATTATTAAAGAAAATTCAAAATTTTTATCAACTCAAATTTTGAATAAGCAAAAATTTATTTGAATTTATATTTAGATAATTACAACAATATTATCCAATACATTATTATATCAAATAGAGTAAAAATGAAAAAATAAATTTCAACAAATACGACTTAAACTAAAACAATTTTTGTAAATAGAACTTGAACAAAATAACATTTCATCAAAAACAGCTTAAAAATGAATAAAAAAGAATTTTATTAAATATATTCAACAATAGAAATTCCCATCAAATAAACTTTAACAAAATTATTTTTTAAAATACAAAAACCTATATTTTTTCATAAATAAATATTTCTTCTTTAAAAATATCATATTAATTTTAGAATGTAAACAAAAAGACATTTGAAATGTGATGAAAATTTAATTCATATAAAAGCATCAACTTGAGTAAATAATTTCAATCAAAAAATATGTTTTTTTATTTAAACTTTAATGCAGAAAAAAAAATTCAACTAAAATAAGTTAAAAAGCAAAAGTTTCTTAAATGTAAACTTAAAAGCTATAAGAGAAAATTATTTAAAACGATAAACTTTCATTGTAATATAAATCAAAATTAAAAAGTCTTTTTTACGTTTAAATTGAGAAAAAAAGTCATTAAATTTTTTTTCTGTGAAAAAAACTATTAAAAAATAATTTAAATTTTATCATCAAAAAATTGATTAAAAATAATTTGTATCTAAATTTTCAAATTATTTTTTCGAAAAAAAGTTTATTAAAAAAAAATTTTAATTTTAAAAGAATATTCCAAAAAGAATATTCAAATTTATTGTTAAAAATTTTAAATTTTAATAAATCAATTTAAATGCTAAAAAAAGTGAAAATGTTTACATAAATCAAAATTTATAAAACTTAAACTCAAATTCTAAGATTTTATCAATAAACAAGTTTTTTTTAATAAAAAAAATTCTGTTTTTTTTTCTTGCAAATGCAAATCATTAATTTCTACTAAAAAATACTAAAGTCAAATCATTAATTTCAAAAAACACTAAAATCGTATCATTAATTTCAAGAAACACTGAAGAAAAATAACTGAAAATAGTAAAGTTAAATCATTGATATTTACTAATATAAAATCATTGACATCCAAAATCATAGATTTCAAAAGAAAAACAGAAAAATATTATTAATTCATAGATTCATTAGTAAAATTTTACTCTTTGAAATTTATTTGAGTCAAATTAAAAAAAAGTTCAATATATTCGTATAAAAAAAAATGAGTATAAATATAACTAAATTGATTCAAATCTAAATAGATAGAAACTTACATTATTTAAAAATTAAATAGTTTCTTGGATAAAAAATTTTAAGATTGAAAAGCTGATTTTAAGCAAAATGTATATTAAACAAACATATAAACTTGTTAAGGTGTTAAGTTATATTAAAAATTAAAACATAAGAACATTTTAAATGAAAATATTGACTAAAAATATAAAAAACATTTAGTTAAAAACATTTCATTAACTATACCCTTGTGCAAATATAGTTAATATGAAAAAGTTTAGAACTCTCAAAACAAAAAGTGTAATATAATTTAAATAATTCAAGAATATTCTTGATGAAGACTAATTAACAGGTCTAAAATGAATGTTAAAAACAGATAATTTTTAATTAAAAAAAAGATTATCATACATTAGATGTTTGAAGATTTTTATAAAAAAAATCTCAAAAAAACGTTCTATATGCTAATACCATCAAAAAAATATCTAGAAAAAACTAGCAAAGAATATCCTTATATCTATAGCATCAACAAAACAAAGTTAATTTTTAATGTAAATATAACAAATTTAAGAACAAAAAATAGGTTTAAAACTATTTTTGGCATTAAACAAAGTTTCATTTTTATAAATCTCAAATTTTAATTTGAAAAAAATCATCAAAAAAAATTAGTTTTCCTCAAAATATAATGAGCCAAGCTTACATTAGAAAAATTAAAGTATCGCACAAATTGAAATATATTTGAAATCTCATTGTAATTTAAATTAATTTTTCATAAAAAGTAATTTAATAGAAATTTTAAAAAAACTTTTCAAATCTTGTGAAATAAAAACGAACTAATTAGATCAAGATTTATTAAAATAAAAAAAAATTTTAACTAAATTTAAGTGATTTAGATTTATAAAAAAAAAACTTAATTACCTGTAATTAAATTTATCTACAGCAACACTTAAATGTCTAGGATATGGTGGACATGAATATAAATTACGGTCATCTTCTGGTATTAAATCTACATCATGAAATATGAAACAATGCATAAATTGTTCAGAAGCAGCTTCTTTAGCTCCAGCATTCATTAAGACACCTTTATTAAACGTATCATTACCAAACTATAAATAAAATGAAAAACAAATTTATAAAGTCTTTTTAAGAATTTTTTAGCTTAAATAAAACAAAAACTTTTAGCTAAAAAAAATTTCTTTCTTTTTAAAAATATTTTAATATAAATTTTTGAAAAAAGTTCAATTAATTATTTAAAATCCCGCTTTATAAAGCCAAATATTTTCTTTGAAAAAAAAATTTTAAAAAGATTTTTATGAAAAGAAAATAGTTGAAAAAATTTTATAAAAAAATTATCTTGTAGGATATTAAAAACAAAATTAAAATATTGTTAAATAAATAAAATTTTTGAAAACAAGTTAATAAATTTAAAAAAATTTACCTGCTCAATCACAAAAACTTTGTAAAATAAAAATTGACGTTGTAAAACACCATGTAAATGTTTTAAGAGAACTTTTAAATGTTGAAATCTATCACGATATGGAATAATAACAGCAACTTTGTGACTAGGTAAACAAAGTTTTGGTAAAAAGAAACCATCTGTCTCAAAATAATTATTTTCTTCGTTCGTTTTATTTAAAAAATTTTCATCTAAATTCTTAAAATTTAAATCTATTTTTATTCGACCAACTGTAAATAAGAAAAAATTAAATAAATTTTTATCACAAAAAAAAAATTTAACAAGCTTAAAACTAAAAAAACATTTTCAAAAAGCTTAAAAATTAAATTAAAAAAAAACTTTTATAATCGAATTACTTGAAGATACAAACAAAAATTAAGTTATTTTTCAAGTGTTTTTTTTTCTCTAAAAAACCTTTTTAATAATCATTTTAAAACAAAATATCTTAACAAAAAATAAAATATCTAATACTAAATAAAATTGTTTAGCTAAAAATAAACCTAAATAAAAGAAATTTTTAAAAAAAGAGAAAATATTTTCAAAAAAACAAAACATTTAAATTAAGACAAATTTTTTAATAAGACAAAAAATTTAAAAAAATCTTTTAAATTATACCAAGTGTTTTGAAAAATACAAAAGTTCTTTAAAAAGTATAAAAGATCTTAAAAAAATATAAAAGATCTTTATAAAATACAAGTCTTTGAAAAAATAGAAAAAAAGATCTTAAAAAAAACAAAAAAAAAGTATCTTTAAGAAAAAAGAAAAAATTTCTAAATATAAAGAACAAGTCTTAAAAAAACAGAAAATACCTTTAATAAAAACAATTGAAAAAAAATTTATTTTTAATAAAAAAACTTAATAAAAAAAAATTTAATACTTTAAAAAATCTAACTGAAAGCTAATTTTGTGAAAAACATAAAAAATGAGCTTATAAAAAAGTTTGTAAAAGATTTTAAAAGATTATAATTGAAACAAAAATAAATATTCAATGAATTTTTCTAAGTGATAAAAATCAAATTTATACAATAAAAAGCAATAAAAAATTTAAAAATTAACATAAAAATTAGCATAAAAATTCAAATAAAGCGTACTTAAAAACAAATTTTTAATTAAATTCCATAGCACTATTCAAAAAAGTCTATTTTTCAAAAAGAAAAAAGCTTAAAAACTATTTTTTAAAAGTATCAAAACTAAATTGAAAATTTAAATTAAATTAAATTTTATGAAAACTTATTTTAATAGTTATTCAAAATAATGAATTGCTTATTTAAAATATCTTTGTCAAATCGTTTGAAAAAAAGGTGAAAGAAAAAAAAAATTTTAAAAAAACTCAAAAAAAGGTAAAAAAGTTTTTTTTTACATTACCAAATAAACTTTCTAAAACGCTCAATAAGTTTTAATAAAATTCTAATAACTTTTAAATTTAATCAATTTTCACAAACTTTTTTTCAAAAGTTTTTCCAAGTCTAAATGACTTTAAAAAATTTTATCTAAATAAAATTAACTAAACCTTATTCTAATAGTAAAAATTTACTTTGGCATTACTACTTAAAGTAGTATTAATAATTTTAAGATTACTATTTCAATAATACTAGCTAACTTTTGTATGAATAATATAAATAGAATTTATTAATTCAAACATGATTAACCAGAAAACTAAACTTAAATAGTAAAAATTAAATAAGAGATAAATAACAATAAATTAAAATATAGATGATATACAAAAACTAAACATTGAACACAAATAAAAATTTTAATAGTTTCATCAAAACATAATTTATTTTAAAAAAAATTATATTCAAAAGAAAAAATTGATGAAGCATGGTAATATAGAAAGCAACAAAAACTATAATTCAAGCAATATGTTCAAAAAAAATTAAGAATTATAAACTTTAATGAACTTTGTTATAAAAACTTAAAACGTAGAATTCAAAAAATCATCAAAAACTAATTAAAAATTTGTATAATATTACTAATAAATCATCTGTTAATATAAAACAAAATTTTTATAAAATCATTTGTTAATATAAGAAATTTGTATAAAAGTCATTCTTTTACAGAAAATCAAAAAAAAATTTTTTAGCTTTAAGCTTATTTATGAAGATTATCAAGCTAAATTTGTATAGTTATGAACTCAAATCAAAAAAAATAAATTAATAAAAACAATTTCAAAAATTGATAAAAACGTTTTATGACTTTTTTTTGAAAGGAAAAAAATATTTTAAAAGCAATTTTCAAAAGATTGAAATTACTTAATCATTCAATTTAAAAAAATGTTCAATTAAACATTTTTGATAAAAATTGATGAACAAAACTTTTGAAAGAAATAGATAAAAACAATTTTTTTTTAATAAAAAAAAATCCAATTAGTTTTTTAATTTTTAAATATTTTTTAAACATATTTATATCTTTGAATTAGAAAAAAGAAAATCAAAGTTATCAAGTGTTTGCTCATCCGTTTTTTTTTCTTTTTTTTTTTTGAAAATCTAGATTTATTCAAGCTTGATATCTTGAAATTGTTTTGTTAGAAAATTTTTTTCTCAAAATTAAGATGCTAAACTGTCTTTCAAAAACACTAAGTTAAACTTAAAATTTTTAATTTTTTGAATTTTTAAACAATTTTTGATACTTTTGTGAAGATTTAGTCTAAATTATTTTTATAAAATTCAATCAAAATTTTCTATAAAAAGATGTTTATTAAAATTTCTTTTGAAGAACTAATCTTTAAATTTTAATTTAAAAATTTTTATTAGAAAAGAAAAAAAATCTATTCATTTCCCTTTTTACATTTTAATCACGATCATGAATTTGGAATTTCAAAGTATTAATACTTAAAATAGATAATAAGAGGAAAAGGAAATGGTGAAACTAGATTACAAATCTATAACAAAAGAAGCTAATTTAAATGAACTTTCTATTTTAAAGATGAACTTATGATTGATAAAGGAAGCTTTATAATAAAACAAAAAAAAAAAGAAGAAAAGTTTAATGAAAAGATAGGTGTTAATAAAAAATAAATAGAAAAAAAGTTGAAAAAGCTTAAAAAATTAAATCAAATTTTGAAGAAAATTTTTTACCTAATTTAGAAGGTGTTAAAGTACAATGGTAAAATGAATTTTTAGTATATCCATTATTTAATAAAAATGTGTTATTAGAAGTTAAATTCTTAAGACTACGTTTTAAAATTAAAAAATCTTTTATAATTTTTTTAATACGACCTGTATTGCTTAATTTGTTCATCTCACGATTATTTGTTTGAAAAGCAGGTGGACTTTTGTTTAATAAAGATTCAATTTTAAATGGATCACTTCTTTTAGCTTTAATTAAACTACTACGATTTGAACTAATTATCATATGATTAATATTTGGTTTATTAAACTGGTCAAAAATACTTGATACATTATCTAAATTTGAACTATTTAATTTAATACTATTATCATTTTTTATATCATTAATTTCAGATTGTGGTTGATATAATGGTTGAAAATTTTTTTTCATTGTCTTGAATTGTACAACAGTTAAAAATAAAGTTGATAAACAAACAAAAAAAATTAAATTTGAAAGCATAAAGCGAGAAAACTTTTTGATAAACTTATGTAAACGCATTTTTGATAAACAATGTAATGGCACTTGCATAATGAATAATTTTTAACAAATTTTTAACACTTCAATTAATCACATTTTTATTTAAAATAACACAATAAAAGTATTTAATTTAGTTTAAATAGATAAAAATTTAAAAATATTTTTGAATAAAATAAGCAATTAAATTTTTCAATTGATACAACTAAACTTTGATATAAACCAACAAAGATGTTTCTTCTTTTTAGAAAAATAAAAAAAAATTTTTTTTAACAAAAATAATGTTTAAGCTAAAACTACATTTTTAGTGAGTGATCACATTGAATAAAAATTGTAAACTGAACTTGAAATAAAAGAGAAAAAATTCCTAGAATTACGATTAAAAAAGTAGGAAGTGAAATAGGCGGTTCTTTAACACATGTTTATGATTAACTTCATCAATATACTTCGAACTAATATAAAAAATTTTCTAAAAACATAAAAATTTATAAGCACTTTGCAAAATTTATATGAAAAAGTCTTCTTAATTAATATAATTTACAAAATAATTTTATTAAAATTTTTTAGTTTCTTCAAACTGATTCATAAAATTAAATTTCAAAAAATTTTTTTAAATTATTTTTAAGGAAGAATTTGAGAATATAAATGGTTACAGTTTTAGCTAAAGATCTTTTTAAGAAAACAATTTATCTTGTTTTTATATAAAATAGATAAATCAAGTATTATCATAAAACTAAGTCACGTCTAAACAATTTTTACTAATTTTTTTTTTAAATGTTAGCATTAAATACTCAATCTAGTGTGAATTTTTTTGTTTCAATACATTTGAATAAAAAATTACTAAATTTTTTTATCAATTATCTTAAATTTTTTTTGTTACCAAATTTTTCAAAATGTAAAGGCTCTTTTTTTTTGATTCAAAGAAAATCTATTTTAGTAATTTCAATTAAAAGATTTAATTTTTTTTTAAATTTTTTCTTAATTTATGAAAATGCTTTTACATTTTCATGAAAATTCATTTTAATTTTTTTAGTTTGTGTAAGCTATTTATAATTAAAATAAATAAACTTGTTAAATCAAATAAACTTTCCTTAAAACTTCACAGTATATCTAAAAATTTTTGAAATTGTAAAGTAAACTTATTTCAAAGTTTATTAAATTAAATAAACTTTCTTTAATTTACACTGGTTTTATTTTATTCTTTAATTCAAATAACCTTTTACTTTTTTTTGATTCATTTTCTTTATTAAAATAAACTTCTTTTACTTTATTTTTCAATTTCAAAACTTTTATTTGGTTTCCAAGCTTATTAAAAGAATCTGTTTGATTTTTATTTCAAAAAAGGTATCTCAAATTATTACTTTTCAAAACAGCTTATAAAAGTGCTAAAACGTTTAAAAAAACTTAATTTTAAAATTTTTTCTTGAATTAATAAGATGAATAAGCAATAAAAAAATCAAAAAATTAATGAATGGATTAAAGTTTTTTTATGAAAATGTTTTTACATAAGAAAAATTTAAAATCAAAATAGAAATCAAATTTTAATGAAAAAATTGAGAAGAAGTTATGAATACAAAAAAAAGTTTTGCATAATATTTTTTTGTGAATAGCTAGCTGCATTTAAAAGATAAAAAAATTTTCATTCTCAAAACTCTTTAGAATTTTAAAAGCTGTATATTAAAAGTTTAAATTAAATTTTTATGACAAAAAAATGATTAAAACTTTTATTAAATTTTTTATAGAAAATTAAAAATTCAATAAAAAGTTTTATACTTTTCTTAAAATATTCAATATTGAGATCAATGAGTAATAGATAAAAAAAAATTATACTTTAAAAATTTTATTTTTTTTTGAAACCGGAAATAAAATGATTTTTTCTTCTAAATTTTCTTTTCAAAATTTTTTGAATTTCTTTTTTCATAATTTTAATTTTAGCTTACTAGAAACAAAAAAAATGGTTCATCATAGTTACAAAAAAAAATTATAAAATTAAGTAAATTTTTAATAACCTGAAATATGATTTCATTAGGTAAAAATAATTTATATAAAACTTTATCAAATAAACTAATATACGTTTATAGAATGTTTTAAAGATCAATCAAATAATTCTATTTCTTTTTGACACAACTTTTACAAAATTTCTGGTATGAAATTAAAAAAAACTTTCTCAGTATTTAGATTATAAAAGCTAATTTAGAATCATATAACTCAGTTGAAAAAAAAATTGATTTTTTAGATGGAAAAAAATAATTTTTTCATTTTGTTAAATCTTAACTTTGATTTCATCAATATTTGAAACTCAAAACCTATTATAATAAGTTAAATTATATGATGAAACCTCTTATTAATCAAGAATAAGTATTAATAGATTTCTTTAGAATTTTAAATAAGTATGCAGCCAAAATACTTTTATTTTTTCCAATGGGTTTTAATTTTCTTTTTATAAATTTTTTTTGTCGTTTTTTTTAAATTACTTGTTGATTTATCATTATCATTTCCTAAAAATCTCATCATTGATCTAAGATACCAGAATAAAGAAAATTAAAACTTATTAAAAGAAAATCAACAAAAAATTTATAGACTAAAAACTAATTTTATTTAATATTGAACATTTGGAAAATAGTTTTTTCAGAACCAAATTTTGATTTTTTCTTTTTAAAACATTAAAATAACACCATCTATGAACTGATAAAAAAATAATGAAATTAAAATAAACAGTCCACTGATCTGAGCCGTTCAATTCTAAGTCAACCACCGGGCAATTTGATAAGTAGCAAAGTTTCATTAAGCACACATGGACTTTGAACCGCTCCTGGTCAGCATCCAAATCACCTGTTTTATTTAAAAAATAAATTTATTTTTTCAGAACACTAAATATACTTTAATAAAATAATTAACACTGGTAAAATACCTAAAAATTGGAAAATGGGTGAAGTTATATACTTTTGTAAACCTGGCAAAAGCATACGAAACCCCAGGGTCCTACGTCCAATCACTCTATTAAAAGGTTGGTGCAAGATAATGGAAGCACTATTCTCTTCTAGATTAGAAGCAAAGTTAGTGAATGACAATTTCTTCTACAAAAAACAATTTGGATACACTAAAGGAAAAAATACAACTGATGCAATAAAATACATTATAGAAACTATGAAAAAAACAAAAAATAAAAAGAATGCAATAATGATATTGTTTGACGCTAGTTCTGCTTTTGACTCATTGAGCTGGAAAGCAATACTAAAAAATTTAGAAAAAGCTGAGATAAATATTACCTATCTGAGAATTACACAAAGCTTGCTAACTGAAAGAAGTGTAAAGCTAAATGACAAAAGTTATGATACAAAGACAGGTTGTCCGCAGGGGGGCAGGGCTAGCCCGTTCCTGTGGAAGGTAGGTATGAATGACCTGCTAAAGAAACTAGAAAAGATCAAAAACACCAAAGTAGCCGCTTTTGCAGATGACCTGGCCATACTTGATGATTGCACCAGATTATGCATGTGTTCTATTGAATTGAGGTCTGGTGATCTTGCTGGCCATAAAATTCGTTCTATATTTTCTTCTATTTTAATATAGATTTATCATTTTCCTACTTGCTCTTTAATATCTTTTGAATTTTTTTTCTTTTAGTAGAGCTTTGATGAAGCTAATGTTATTGAATCCTTTATAGCCTGATTAAATTCTTTTGCCTTCTTCTGTCGAAAAAACAATTAAAAAAAGCGCATGACCCATATTTTATTTAATCAATATATGAAAATAGATTATAAAGTTACCTTTAATTAATTTTTCTATAAAAAAGGTTTCAATTTAGCAAAAGCATTTATAAGTAAATTTGTTTCGGTATATATCTCTAATGTTATCCTTAAGTTCAATTTGGTTTTAATATTTATTAAGTATTCTAAAACAATTCAATTAACAAAACAATCCAATTACATTCAATCCAAATAAAACAAACCTTACCTAATTAAAGCTTAAGCATGTGCTCTACATGAATTTAAATCTACATCTGCTAATGTTTACATAATGTTGTTTAGTGTAAATAACTAAGAGGAAGCGTATTAGTATCACTTCTTAGATTAAGAAAAAAAAAATTTAAGCAAAGTAAATTCTTAATCACTAAATTTCACCAAATTGCTCCTATAAACTAAATTTCTTTCATTCTTTAATTTAATCATTACATCCGATAATATTTTTTCTACTATATAAAGTCCATTTCTTATTGGAGTCAATTACTTCATATTTAACTTTGAACATTATTCTGCAAAAATTGAATCACCAGGTTTCACACATTCTTCTTTTTTTCTGCCATCACATCTCATTTTATTGATGTCAAAACATTTCTTACTGTTTTCACAAGCCATTATTCTATCTCTATCTAAATCGTTCGTTTGCGTAATAAAAGGATTAATTTTTACTCAACATCAGATAATTTGGTCAGAATTCCGTCGATAAATGTATAGTATCATTATACTCATTCACACATTCTTTCACCAATTTCGTCCAAATCATGTTAAGAAATAAAATGTTGAAAAAACATTTTTCCTGGACTCAAATAAATAAAATATTGTTTATGACCTGTTATTTTTTTATGTGTAACACATTTTTTTTAGACATTGGTATTTTGTTTCTAGGACTATGTCAGGTGTCACCACTGAACTTTTCCTTAGTGAAAGCGATCACTTAAGGATATAAAAAGTAAAGTGGTGAAGCGCCTGATCATTTTTTTAAGAGAGTTCTAGAAACAAATACTTGTAAAAATACTAAGTATATATTTTTCAGTTTTAATAAAGTTATTTTTTTGGTGTTTTTGAATTTTTGAAAATATATTGAGTGTATTTTTATTTTAATGTTTAAAATTAAGACAATAGATTTTAACAAAAAAATGGAATAAATGTTATGATGAACAACAAAAAAATATGTGAGTCCTATATAATAAAGATAGTAATAAAATTTTAGCTGCTTACCACAAAAAATTTGACAGTGAAAGTTTTTTGTACATTTTTGAACATTATATGTGTACTGATATGCTGGAACAAATCAGATGAGACAGTATTTATTACCTTAGATAATGCGCCTTTACACAATAAAAAAGACCAAGATGAAGAAGGCAAAAAGATCTAGCTTTTTGAAAAATAATTCAAGTAACAAATATGAAATGTCTCAATTGGCCAGCAAGATCACCTGATCTGAATCCAATTGTGAATGCCCATAATCTGGTTCAAAATAAGTTTTATGAGACAATTGAAATGGCCAGAGACAAGCCTAAAAACCAAAAGGGATCCTTCAGCCTTTTAAGATCAAGCTGGATTTCTAATAGCAATTCAAAAGTTATCAACATCTAGGAAAGCTTCGCAAAAAAATGTAAGCAAGTGGCTATAAGATGTGGTAAAGATAATTAAAATGGTTAATTAACTAATTAATAATTTAAAACTAATATTTTTAAACAATTAATTTTTTAAATTAAATATTACAGATGTTCTAAGTATTTGAATGAAAAAATATTTTTTTTTAAAATAAAGATATTTTAAATAAAGTTGAATCATGAATCTAATTTATTTTACTTGTATTTATTAAATTCTCATTAAAATTATTATTTTTAAGCCAAAACAATTTTTTTTTGTTTAGCCGAAATTATCATAAATTGCCATAAAGTTAAAATTAATTTTTTTAATTTTTTTAAGCACAACCTCTTTTTTTTTTTAAATCAAAAATAATTCATTTATATATTAACTTGTCGAGGTTTTGAAACTAAGTTTATGTTTTCAACATTTTATTTTACTAGAAAAAATTAGATAAGAAAAAAAGATAAGATATTTTATAACAGTTTAACCACGCCTCTTATTTTTATAATTTTTTTTTGTTTATTTAAGGTCTAAGAAAACAAAAAAAACTTTAGTATTAATGATTAACAAAAAAATTGATAGTTTTAAAACAATAAAAATGTATTTAAATATTTAGTATTCCCCAATGATTAAAAAAAATCGTAAAAAATTTTTTTTAATCCTTTTTGTAGACTATGTTTTTCTAGGTATGATTTTTTCAAAAATTTTTGAGTTTAATTAAAAAAACATGTAAAAAATATGTCAAATATATTTAGTTTATTAAAAAAAATATTTTTAAGCGAAAAAATAGAAAATGTAAAGCTTTTATAGGAAAAAATAAGTTTTATTTCAAAAAAAACAGTTAATGTTTTTAAGAACCTTATACGTTTTAAGATTTAATTCAGAGCATTTTTTTAAATTAGTAAGCCATTATTTCATTAGAACCAAACATGAATTTTTTTGATTTTAATTTTTTTGAGAATTCTAATTATAAATTTTATCCTATAAATTGATTAAATCATTATCTAAAATACATTTTATTTTGATTAATTTAACTTTTTTATTTTTAGATTAAAAATCTAATGTTACAAAATAAATATCCATTATAAATATTTACAAAAGACTTACTTTAATCAATATAAGTTATTTAATTAGCTAATACACTATTTCTTTAACTAAATACATGAATACCTAACTAGACTAACATGTGTTTTTTAGATAAGGGTCTTGTATACATTTCAATTAAATGTATACAAATTAATTTTTCTTTTCAGAGTTTTTTTTTTAAATTTTTTGTCTTAAAAAAAATTCAACAGGTATAATTTCTGAAAAAATGGGTGGAGTTTTTAAATATTCTTAAAATAAAATTTTTTGCTAAATTGATCTAATGTCAATTTTATCCTAACCCTTTGTATTTCAGGGCAGAGACAAATTTTTTATAATTGCAGAGCTTATTTTCTTAAAAATAAGCCTTGAAAAAAAGTATAAATTGTCAGAACTTTCTAAGATTTTTATCATTCGTTCATAGCTCTTTTAGCAACTACTTGTAACTTTTTATTTTATTTTATTTTATTAAAATTTTAAAAACTAAAAATGGAATTTATAAATGAATTTTTCGACTGTAAAGTATCCAATTTCGTAAGCTTCTTGGTGGACGAGACGGAACCTAATTATAGAGAAGATACGAGTTCAAAATTTTTCCCTGGTAAAAAATACACCAAAGTTGAACCAATGGTTTTAAATGAAGATGAAGTCAAGTTCCTGAGCGCAGTCAGAAGTTACAAAAATTATACGAGGAGGTTAATTGAAGAAGAAAAAGAAAATTAATTTTTGCAATAATGTAATTTCACTTTTTATAAACTTTTCATTTTTAATAAATTGTATATAATCAAAACATTTAACTTTCTTGTCCAATTTCTTTTTAATTTTATGCTCAAATATTTATTTTTGATAGTTTCAAAAAAAATCATTTTTTTATTTAGCATACTATGATAATAAGCTAATAATGTTTTAAGTAAATTATTTAAGTAAAATATTTCAATTTGAGAAACAGCACTTTTTTTTTCATTTTTAATAACTTCTGCGCATATTATGTTATATATAATTTTATACTTTGTTGTAATAATTGAGATAATAGTTTAACTTAAGTAAAAAATGTAGATGTTTATTAATATAAGATTAAAAGCATACTAACTGTCTTATAAGGACAGTTTCATAATAAACTCAAATAAGCGACGCTATTGATTTAAGTATGCAGTTTTTGCATCAGCAGTGGCAATAAATAATTGTTAGTAAATGCGTGAGAAATTATTAATCTTAATGAATTTATACCTAAAGTTGGCGCAAAAGTTTCATCATAGTCGATATAGATCAGTTTTATATTGTAAACCCATTTATTTTTAATTACTTTAAATGGTTTGTTATAGGGGAAAAGTGTTTACATTTTGCAAAAATTATTTACATCAGGTGTTTTTGATCTGAAAATTTCAGAAACATTTTTTAGAAATTTGGTGCTAAAAGCTTTTAAGTCACTGCCATCAAAGAATGCGTTTCTTAATTCGTTGACCATCTTGGTATTGGTGTGTACTTTATCGCTTGTATGTATGTCTTGTATATGCTTTACTAAATCTTGTACTGTTTCAAATGATTCTGGTATTTTATGAGTATAGTCAGTTTCGATTGATGCATATAATTTATTTAGTATTCTTTTGTCTATCTTTATTTCTAAGTCCGTAATCGGTTTTGGTGTGGAAAGGTGTTCCATGTTATTTGAAACTAAAAAGCATTCCACACTTCATATCGCGTTATGTTTTTCGGGTTTCCAGTTTATAATCTTGTTGGAAAATTCGGATGTGCTTGATCTTTCAATATTCAATGTTTGGTTTGTAGGAGTAGATGGGGATGTTATTATTGTTGTTTGATTTTTAGGTTGGTTAATATTTTTAGGTGTAAAGTTTTGGTTGTTATTTTGATTACTTATTAAATTTATTAGTCGTTCGTAATTATCTGCCATGGTATTGGACATGTTGGATATTGAATTTTCTATAGTTTCAATTCTCGAATTCATAGAATTAATCATCTCGTTAGCGGGTTTGTTATTAAGTCTTCTTAGCTCTATTTCTTCAGGATTAATATTAGCTGTTCTTGGTCTACCTCTTCCTCTGTTTGCCATTTTAAATATTTTTCAACACAATGAAGATTATCAGTAATGTAAAAAAAATAGATGCTTACAAGTTAAAAGAAAATGTGAAACTCAATAAAGGAATGTTGAAAAAAAAATCGTTGGAAAAAAAATTAACAAATGATAAGAAAGAAAAAATAAAACGTTGAGAAAAAAAATGATGAAATGGCGCCGTTGTAAATTAAATGAAAGGAAAACGTGGAATTCAAAAGGGATAATTTTAAGAGTAATAGATAACAACACATGAGACTTGATATAAATATTATAAATATTATATTATGACAATTATTTTTAATGGCATAAGTTGAGATCTTCTTGCTTTATAAGCTTTCTTTTATGAAACCATCTCTTTTTATCTCTTAATTTAAACATTACAGGTGACGTCTGTCACGCTATTTCATAAGTGTCTGATCTAATTTTCTCCAATTTTTTATTATTCAGTTTCGATTTTTCTCCTGGAAAAACTAAATCACCTTCATATACCATGTCTTTTTCTCTATCTTTTTTCCATTTTCCCTATTAATTTCGAAACTTTTTCTGATGTCTTATCTAGGCGAGGAACAAGAAATACTGAAAAAAATAAACACCGAGATAAGTACAGAAGGAAATTTTATGAGTATGGAAAAATTACCTACAATAGAAAATTTCAAAATTTTTCAAAATATCGTTTAAAAAAAAAAAAAAAAGAGATAGACCTCGAAAAGAACAGTCAATAATTGAATAAGTAATGGACAAGAAATTTTAAAGTTAAAAAAAAAAAAAAGAGGTCGACCTAAGAAATATAATATATCAATGAATGAGTCTAGTCTGGAAACTACAGAAACTATATCAATTATAGCAACTACATCAGCTACAGCAACCAGTATAAAAAAAAAAGATCTAAATCTAAATTATGATTTCACTAACTCAAATAGTTCAAAAAAGCAAAAGCTATTTGAACCAATTTATAATAAAATCTACAGTTGATTATGTTAAATATTAAGCATAAGGCAAGTATTCATAAAAAAATACTTAAGTAATGGTGTACCTAAATTTATGTTAGCTGGCATATCTTTAGACATGAAAAAGTATGGCGTATTTAAAAAAGAACATAGAAAATTAAGTAGCCACAAGCTATTAGGAAAATTAAAACTTGATGACAAGTTTAAAAGCTACAAAAATCTGAAATTTACCATCAAACAATCAATAGTGCTTTTATATTGGGACTATGAAAAGAACTGGTTTAAGTTTGAAAGTGCTGCTACTGTTGAACGCGCAAAAATGATGTGTGAAGAAATAAAAGTAAAGGATTAAAAGCATTGATTTGATTGATTAGTAAAAATTGTTATAGATTCTGAGTTAAATTATATTTGTAATTAGTAGAGGTTTGATTATTTGTTTATATAATTAAGGTAATATTAATTATTTATAAATAGATTGTTATTCAGATATTTGTATTATAGGTGCATTGAATTAACTTTATAAACCCTTAATAAATAAAATAGAATAAAATCGTTTATGTTGCACAAAAACCAACACTAACTTTAAAAAAAAGTTGTCAATTTTCAGGTATTTTTAAATAAAAAAAAAAGATTTTTTTTAAAAATAATTTTTTTTCTTTAGTTTATGATAGCATAATAGAACACCCAGATTCAGATGACGAAAAAAAAGTAACTCAAAGGATTTTACTATCTATACCAAACAACAAACCACCATTAACAAGTCATCAAAACCAAATAACAAAACACATTGTTGATTTCAGCCAACAAAGATCAGCTGAAGAAAATTTTTTTGATACAAGTGAGAAGTAAAGGTTTTTCAAATTTTAACCTAATAAAAAAAAATTATTTAGGATTTATTAGGAATTTTAAAACATTATTGTCAAGTATAAATTTTATTGACAATTAATGCAAAATTATATATATAAATTTTGGCTAAGTTTTTCTTCTTTTTTTGAAGTGAGAAAAACTTTTCGCCGATCGGCTTAAATTTTGAGCTGTACAAACTTTTTTTTTATTTGCTAAATCAATAAAGTGTCATATTTTAAATTTTAAATATGTAATATTTGGAAGGTAGGTAAGGTAATATACTTCTGTAAACCAGGCAGAGATATAGTTAAACCTAATGACCTGAGACCCATCACCTTACTAAATGGTTGGTGTAAGATAGCTGAATCCCTGTTTACTTCTAGAATAGAAGATGAACTAGAAGAAATGGGCTTCTTTAACAAACACCAATTTGGTTACACTAAAGGTAAAAGCACAATAGATGCAATAAATATAATAGTAAATAATATCAAAAAATTTAAAAATAAAAAATATTCAATGTTGCTATTGTTTGATGCTAGTTCAGCTTTCGACACAATAAACTGGGACACGATAATAAACAACTTGGAAAAAGCAAAAGCATCTAACACAATAATTAAAATGACTGAAAGTCTATTGATAAATAGAAAAGTAATTATAGATGAAGAAATTCATAACACTGAAACTGGTTGTCCACAAGGAGGTAAAGCCAGTCCTATGTTATGGAAAATTGGCATGAACAGTCTGTTGAATGATTTAGAACTAATTAAAAAAACAAAGATTGCCGCTTTTGCAGATGATCTAGCTGTAGTAACTTATGCGGACAATCTAGAAACATTAAAATCAAATGTAAAAAAAATCACAAATTACATAACTAAATGGTGCAGATACACAGAGATAAAGATAAATGAAAAAAAAACTGAGATAATGTCTGTGGGAAAGACAAAAATAAAAACAATGATGGTATTTGATGAACACTTAGAATGCAAAAAAACGGTAAAATATTTGGGCTTGATGATAGATGAAAAGCTATTATTCAATGAACAGATAACACACAACAAAAATAAAATAAACAAGATGAATTACAGATTCCAACAAATGTTCTGGAGAAATAAAAACTTAGAAATAAGAGAAAAGACTAAATTATACAAAACAGTCTTTTTGCCAACCATACTCTATGGACTAGAGGTATGGGGTGACACAATACTTAAAAAAAAAACATACGTCAAAAAGCTGGAACTAATGCAAAATCAAACTATGAGGTTACTGTTAGGGTGCTACAGGATAACCAACGTGAAAAAAATGGCTGAATTACTAGAAATACTGCCAATAGAACAGGAAATAAAGTTAATTAAAAACAGCAAAGAAATTCACATGGCACTTAGAAAAAAACAGGTGGAAAATAGCAGAAAAGAGAGTTTAAGCAAAATTGATAAAATAATAAAACCGCCAGATGGCGTAAAAATCAAAGAAATAAAGGGTAAAGCAGCGGTATACATGCTGACAGGTTGTGGGCCCTTCGCTACCACCTTAAACACACTGAAACTCACAAATAGTGAATTGTGCAGATTGTGTGGGGAGGAGAAAGAAGAGGCGGAACACCTACTGAGAAGATGTGAGGGAATCATAAGAGAAAATTCCCTTACAAAATACAATTATATAGAAACGAATAATTACATAAAGCTAGCTGAATATATAATTTCGGCTTTAAGAAAAAAGGAGCTTGAAAATTAAGCCTATTTATAAAAAGGCATAAGAAAAGAAAAAAAAATAGAAATTGAAGAAATTAAGCAAATATGGAGATTATATTACTAGATGAAAAAACATTTTTAATGTATCACAAGGATATATTTCTTCATACTAGGATATTTAAAAGATAGAGAACAACATATATTGTATATTGTATATTGTACAGATAAATACTTAACCAAAAATGTTCTAATTACAGCAAGCAATAAAGAATAATTTTTATAAAAAAAAAAAAAAAAAAAAATATGTAATATTTTTAAATGAGGCGCGCAAAGAACTAAAGATATGTGAATATCGCACATGGTGTTTGAACACACATCTTTGTACATTTGTGTTGAATTGCCCTTGTTATCTTTGCGTGCCGTATTATTAAAAATAGGTCTTAGATTATTTACATAATTAAGATTGTAAACTTATTTAGGTAAGTAGTTTACAATCTTTGTCATTTAACTAGAATTTCTCATATTAATAAACTTATTTAGCAACTTAATTTGGATTTAATTTAATTAATATTCAAAAGACCAATTTACAAATATATAAAATTATATTTAAGTAAAGATTATTTCAACAGATTAAATAGACGATAATTTAAATAAACAAAAATCGACTAAATATTAATAATTTTTTTTTATCATTTAATAAATTACAAAATATTAAAGTTTATTAAATTTGTTTTTAATCAGATATCAGTTTTATTATGATCCAAATCCATCGTTTCATTTTCTGAACTTTTTTTCTTTTTTTCAACTTGAATTTTTTCTACTTTTTTTTTTATAAAATTTTCTAGGTCCAAAATTAAACTTTCAAGTTCTATTTGATGTTTAGTTTTTATGTCACATAATTTTTTAGTTTTTTTAATTAATCAAGTTCTTTTTTAATTTCAATTCTTCTTTTTTTTTTATTCCAAAATTATTCTTGGGGATTTTAAAAAACAATTTTTGAATTTGAATTTTTTTGCTTCAAAGTCAAAATACTCATTGACACAATTTTTTATGTTAATTTGAATCTTTTTAGTTCTTTTTACATCTGCTTTAAATATTTTTTCTTGTATGTAAACAGGATTGTTGGTTTTTGCAACACAAACAATCCTTTTTATTAATATATTGTTTATAAAATTAATTCAAAGTACTTATAGCATTAAAATTACAATACAAGTCTACAAAACTTCAAATTAATTTACCTTAATTATCCTAACAATTAACTAGAACCTTTACAAATTACTTTTCTCAACAATCAAATCTTAACCTCTTCTAAAACACGTTTCTTTTCCCTTATAATAAAATCCTCTCAACACCTCTTTTGCACAGCAGAACTTTACAAAAACCACAATGCATATGCGCATTCAACAAGGATGTTTTTTGATATCTTAATGTTTATATTCAAAATCAAAAAACTCTTTTTTGTCTTGGCTTTTACTTTTTATTTTAGTTTTGTGCAAAAAAAGTTTCCTTTAAAAATTTCATTCATTTTTTTATATTTAGTAATTATTAAAAATTTTGATTATTTTGGTTTTGTGATTAATGAAAACTTAATTAAAAAGTTTGAAAGTCTTAGTTTTGATTTTAATTCACTAACAAAAAAATGTGAAATTTAAAAAAAAAGTTTTGATAATTATTATGAGAATGTTTTAGGACATGAAAGAATACTAGAAGAAGAAATCAAAGAAATAAAAAAATCAAATTCATTATTGGATGAAGAAAATAAAAAACTAACTATAAAACTAGAAAACCTAAATTATGAAAATCATGCAAAAACAAATAGTTAAAATTGAAAAAACAAAAATTTTTAAAAATTAATTAATTTTGTTTTTAATTTTTTGGTTATATATTAGGAAAACTTTACTTTTAACCAGCAGTGTAAAATTATTTAATTAAATTGCGCATGTTGAAAAAAAAAGAAAAAAAGTGTTACTTTGACATATTGACAGTTAACATATTTTATTTTATCATCATTTTGCATTAAAAACTTGAAAAGTAATTTTTGATAAAAAAAATCACAATTAAAAAAAACAACAACCTTGATTATAATCTAGTTAAAAACTCTATTAATTTTAAACGGGATATCATCTACATATAATTATAAATTAAAACTATCAAATTTTAATAATATATGTCCTAAGAAAAAAATAAATAAAAAAAAGCTTAAAAATTTATTTGTCTCAAAAAAAATTCAACAGGTATAATTTCTGAAAAAATGGGTGGAGTTTTTAAATATTCTTAAAACAAAATTTTTTGCTAAATTGATCTAATGTCAATTTTATCCTAACCCTTTGTATTTCAGGGCGGAGACAAATTTTTTATAATTGCAAAGCTTATTTTCTCAAAAATAAGCCTTGAAAAAAAGTATAAATTGTCAGAACTTTTTAAGATTTTTATCATTCGTTCATAGCTCTTTTAGCAACTACTTGTAACTTTTTATTTTATTTTATTTTATTAAAATTTTAAAAACTAAAAATGGAATTTATAAATGAATTTTTCGACTGTAAAGTATCCAATTTCGTAAGCTTCTTGGTGGACGAGACGGAACCTAATTATAGAGAAGATACGGGTTCAAAATTTTTCCCTGGTAAAAAATACACCAAAGTTGAACCAATGGTTTTAAATGAAGATGAAGTCAAGTTCCTGAGCGCAGTCAGAAGTTACAAAAATTATACGAGGAGGTTAATTGAAAAAGAATACTAAATTTTATGAATTTTCTAATACTGTTATTTTATTTTTTTTGTCTTAAATAAAAATATTTCGTTAAACATTTAAATTTTTTGTTTGATTTTTTTAACAATATAACACTAATAGACCTGGACAATGCAATTTTTTTTTCTAAAATAAAATAAGCTACAGCTCTAATAAAAAAAAAAAAATTTTTGAAGCTAATGTTAAACTTGGTATAAAATATAGATAACGCACAAAGAAGTCATTTGACTTTAAATTGTTCTAAAAAGAAAAAATGTAAAATAAATTTTATCTCACAAGTTAATTTAATTAAAAATTATTATCAAATTAATTATTACAAAATTGAACATAAATATTTATTGACTTAAGATTGGCAACTAACTTTATTAAGATTAAATAATTACATGCAATGATCCGAGGGCAGCACATTAATATTTACTGCAACGTGCCCCCCTGAATAATATATGTGCTGTTATGTTAACTGAATTTAAACTATCTAATCTAATGGTTTTTTACTGTGGAAAAGCTTCTACGGCTCAAAATACCACAACCACGTTCGGTTTTGATTGTAAAAATAATCAAATGATAACTAAAATTTATTAAATACTAATAATATATAATTACTAATTAAAACAAACAATTGATTAAATACTATTTAGATTGTTATTAATGTTTTCAAGCGTTCAATATTAATTTTATCTAGCAAATGGTAAAAAATGTCTTTGTTACAAAATTTAGTAAATAGGTCTGCTGGATTTTCTTTTGTATCAATTTTATTAATGCTAAATAATTTGTTAACCAAGTCCTTTCTAATAACTGAGTAATATAATTTATAAAATTTAGTTTTATTCGTGTTTCCATTTTTAAGATAAAAGATAATTCCTGAATTATCTGTGTAATAGTTTATTTCATCTAATACTATTCTCAAATTATCTTTTAGGTTTATTAAACCTTTAACTATCTTATTCAAATAATATATTGCTTCCAATTCAGCTTTATTTACACAATTAGCAGTGATCTTTTGATCGCAAGTATTCCAATGAATTGGATTTCCACCATAAAATATAATTGTACCATTATTGCTGGTTCAATCAGGATTAGAACCGAAGCTGGTATCAGCATATGCTTCTATCCTATTATTGTTTTTTCTTAACTGTTAATACTTGATTAATAGTATTAACTATACCTATATTATTACAAAGTACTAAAATTTTGTCACAAACATTGAAATAAAGTTTTTCATCCTTAAATTTAAAATTTATACCTATAAATTTTGAAAATCCTTAATTTATAGAAATTTGAATTTTTGCATTATTTTTAATATAGGAATGAAATGAATTGAATATGTCTTTAGATTTTGCTAATATCATTAGATCATCAACATAAACTCCTATAATTAAATTTAATGTTTTATCAAATTAAATATTTTCATTTAAAGAAGATTGAATTAATTTATACTTTAAAAGAATATTTCTCAATGTTTTATGCCATAAATGGTCACTTTGTTTAAGGCCATAAATTGTCTTATTTAGCTTACAAATCATTCCAGATTTGTTATTGAAACCTTGAGGTTGATACATATATATATTGTAAACAATCTCAGCATTTAAAAATGCCGTTTTTACATCTGCAGTATAAATTTGATAATTATTATTTACATAAAATAAAATTAAAAATCCCAGTGTTGTAATGTCAAATGTAGGTGCAAATGCTTCATCATAATCAATAAATTGATTCTGTTGATAACCTGTAGATACCAAACTTGCTTTGAATAACTTCTTGTCATCAGCAAGATCTTTAATATTATACACACATCTATTTTTAATTATATTTTTGACATTAGGATTGAATTTTACCAATGTCCAAACTTGAAGTTTTGACATTTGGTCTAACTCTGCTAGCATGGCTTTATGCCAAGTTCGCAATTATCAGAATTAATAGCTTCCGAGTAATTCAATGGAATAATTAAAAACATTTATTGATAATTTTTAAAATGTAATTTTTGTTTTAATCTATAAAGTTTCAAAATTTCTATTTTTTTTTCAACATATTTTTTCCTATAAACTAACTAGATTAAACATATTTTTTTCAATTTTTCTTTTAAGCTTAAAATATTTGAATGACTAAAGCTTTAAAGAACATTGTCTAGAAAAAGGTTAGAAAAAATTTGTCACGATTTTTATTTTTCTCATTGGGGAATACTAAATATTTAAATACATTTTTATTGCTGTTAAAACTATCAATTTCTTAATCCATGATTAGTGCTAAAGTTTTTTTTGTTTTTTTTAGACCTTAAATAAACAAAAAAAGATTGTAAAAATAAATGGGCGTGGTTTAATTGTCATAAAATTTTTCATTTAATTCTCTAACAAGTTATTCTTATCTTTTTTTCTTATCTAATTTTTTCTAGTAAAGCCAAAATGCTGAAAACTTAAGCAAATACCAGGTGCTTCTTTAAAACAACAAATGAAATTGATAAGTAGCTCTATAAAGACCTAGAAATTTTTTTGTGTAATTACTTCATCATCTAGTAACCTCAATAATTATATTAATGTACAATAATTACCTTTAATTATTTTTACAAATACTAACTATTATATAAATAAATCAACTCACTACTATAAAACGTGTTTCCTAGACAAGAATGCATCTGCACATTAACCTTTATTCTTATACTAACCTAGATGTACAAAAAATCACTAAGGTTCACAAAAAATGAGTTTTATTTATAAAAATTTAACAACTTGTTGAAGAATTATTAAGAAAATTTCATTTTTATGAAAATTTTTTTCTATAAAAATACTAAAGAATAATATTAATCTTTTAGTATTAAATA
Organism: Anisodus tanguticus; assembly: GCA_034509755.1. Classification (NCBI taxonomy): domain Eukaryota; kingdom Viridiplantae; phylum Streptophyta; class Magnoliopsida; order Solanales; family Solanaceae; genus Anisodus; species Anisodus tanguticus. Next base: position 136,716 of record JAVYJV010000099.1, read on the forward strand.
GCTACTGTAAATTTAAGTTAGTTTTATATTATTTAAAGATTTTTAGTTAAAGTCGTTAATTTTTTTAATAAAAAAAATGTGTCAAGATTTAAAATTTCTTACTTTAATAATAACATATTATGTTTAATGATTGTTGAAATGTTGTATTATCGATTACTCCATATTCATTGTCAAATTCTTATATTTTAGAGATTTCTATAGGAACTTGTTCTTTTATTCTGTAAAGATTAAAATTGATTTTTTTTTTAAGATTTTTTACTTGATCATGCAAATTAAGGCATATTTTGTCATTATAATAGTTGAAATACAATGTCATAATGTCTGTTGGTAAAATAAAACTGCTAAAAATAGAAGTGTTGAAAATTTTTTTGTCAGAACTTTTTTGTTTTTAGATAAACTCAAAAAAGGTCTCTGATGATTCAATAATAAATAGCTAATTATAAATTGAATAAGATTTTTAATCAATCGAAATTTTTGAAAGTGAACAAAAAAATAGTTTTATCAAAAAAATATGTCAAATTTACATTTAGAGTTTTATAGTGAAAAAACTTAATTCTGCTAAATTTTTAAAATGAGAGTTTTGATAACTAAGAAATTTTTGTTTGTAAATACTCAACAAATTATACTAAAAACCATATTTCAGAAGCTGATTTTTATTTTTCAGAAAACTTAAATTAATAAGGACTTAATTTTCTTGCTTTAGTTTTGAATACAACTTTTTAACCTATCAATAACTTATTTAAATAGTATTTTTTGATACTAAGTTATCTTATTTTTTATGTTTTCAACATTCAAATTACTGATGTTTTCCTTAAAACTTTGATAAAAATGTAAAATAAATTTTTTTCAAATAAAATCATTCAAAATGAAACAAAATTTTCTTAAAAGTAAATAGTTTATTCGTTTTCTAAAAATTTATTCCATTCTTTAATTCTTTTAGCAGCTTCTTCTTCTGTCTCTGCTATTTTATATTTAGTTATACCATCCCAATTTTCAGCACTCAATTGTCTACCACCAAAAAATCGTCCGTTCATTAATTCAACACATTGATCTGCGTGTTCGAATTCATTAAAAAAAACAGCTACAACGCCTTCTGGGTTCCGGTCATAAATATCAACTTTCCTTACAGGACCACATTTTTCTGTACATTCTTCATGAACATCTTGTCTATATTCAGTAACTAAAGTAGGATTTTCATCAAATTCATTTATATCAAATAAGTTTTTAATTATAACAACTTTCTCTCGTTTAGATCTTTGATTCGGTAATTTATCAGGTTGCCAACTGAATAATCGGCTCATTTTTTTTTTTATTTTCTCTTTATCTACAGCCTTACGTTTTTTGGGTTTTTTTGAAGGATCATATTCACCTTTAAGTTCAAACTTTGCAATTTCTACTTTTAGTTCCTTATCTTTGTAAATGTAACCATCTAAAATTTGTAATGCTAATGTAACTGATTCTTGTTTTATATAAGTACATAAACCATCACCTTTTAATTTTCCTTCTTGATCTCTATATAATTTAATTTTGAATTTATTTGTTTCTAAATCTTTCATTACTAAACCACATTTTTGCATTAAATCAACAAATTCTTCATCTGTTATATCATTTGGCAAGTTGCTTACATAAACTTTAGTATTATTTTCTTCTTCAACTGTAAACCAAGTAGGAACTTGTTTAGTTTTTGAAGCTGTACCTTGTTTGTTTTCGGAAGATGAATTTTTTATTTGAACTGAATTTTCTGTTTCAACTTTAATTTCTTTCTTTTCTTCTTCAGGTTCTTTTTTTTTTTCTAAATCATCATTAGATTTTTCATTGGTTTCTGTTTCTTGATAATGATAATTTGCTGCTTGATAATAAGCTATAAAATTTTGGTCAATTTTAGGAAACCAAGCTTTTCTGATTGGATCCCATTCATACAATGTACCATCATTAGGATCTCTTGTTAAATAAGGATTGTCTTTTTCAAGTTTTTCAGATGCTTTTTCCTTAGATTCTAAAAGTAATTGTCTTTCAAAATCTTCATTCATTTTAAACTTTTTAAAAAAAGGAATAAAAAAAATATATTGAAGTTTTAATATTACAGAAAAATCAAGATTGTTTACATTTTTGAACTTATTTTCACATATTTTTTTGTGTTCATAAGGTCCTGTTTTTTATGGTTTATAAAAAACTATGCTTTGAATAATTAATTAGTAAAAACTAAATTTTTGTAAATATATTAAATTATGAAAATAAAATTTATTGATTAGAGAATGATTTTTATGAATAAAATGAAATTAAGAATTTACAATAATTCTTGGAGCTATTTGCATCGACATTAACTCTTGGAATAATAATTTACAAGCATAAGGTATTCTAACTTGAGATATTTGTGTTTTGTTACGACAACCTTTACATTCGAATGTATTATTTCTGAGATTTGCAATACAAATTAAACCACATAAATTACATACATGTACTCTATAAGGATCAGAAACTTCAAATAATCTTTCCCTTAAAAATTGAGCTGCCCCATGAGCAATTTGACAATCACGTTCCATTTCACCAAAACGTAAACCTCCATCTCTTGCACGACCTTCCATAGGCTGTCTAACTAAAATTTGTACAGGACCCCTAGCTCTTGAATGAATTTTATCATCAACCATGTGTTTCAATCTTTGATAATATGTAGGTCCGAAAAACACTTGGCAATTAACTTTACGTCCTGTATGACCATTATACATTACTTCATAACCTCTTAATTGATAACCATATTCCATTAATAAATCAGAAATTTTTTGTACATTTACAGTATCATTAAATGGTGTAGCATCACCAATTTCTCCTTTATTTGCTGAAACTTTTCCTTGTAAACATTCGATCAAGTGACCAATTGTCATTCTAGAAGGAATAGCATGTGGATTGATAATAATATCTGGAGTAAGTCCTTCACAAGAAAATGGCATATCTTCTTGTTTATAAGGCATTCCACAGGTACCTTTTTGCCCATGTCTTGATGCAAATTTATCACCAATTTGAGGAACACGAACTGAACGAACACGTATTTTGCAAAACTTATACCCATCATTATTAATTGTTACCATAACAGAATCAACAATACCAGTTTCACTATTACGTAAAAATGTACTAGCGTCACGTTTGACAAACTTTTTCGTTGTTGCTTCTAATTCATCTTCATTTTCTGGTAAAAGTACTGTTTTTCCAATAATTACATCATCACCAGAAACTCTTGTTCCAGGTGCAATAATACCATCATCTTCTAATTTATCATAAATAGCATTACGCATACCTTGACATGTATCTCTTGAAGGTTTCTCAAATTGCTCTTCTTGATCTCCAAGTCTTTTACACTCAGAATCTTTATAAGAACGATAAAAAACAGATCTAAAAAATCCTCTATCTATAGATGAAGCATTTAAAATAACTGAATCTTCTTGATTATAGCCTGTATAAGACATAATAGCTACAATAGAATTGATACCAGCAGGTAATTCTCTGAAACGCAAATATTCCATAGAACGTGTTGTAACTAAAGGTTTTTGAGGATAATATAAAACATGAGCTAAAGTATCCATTCTAATATGAAAGTTCGTAATATAAACACCCATAGCTTGTTTACCCATAGCAGATTGATAAGTATTACGTGGAGATTGATTGTGATCTGGAAATGGAATAATTGAAGCACAAACACCTAAAATCATAGATGGATGAATTTCACAATGTGTGTAAGTTGAACAGTAAGCCATCTCAGTATTCATTAATTCATCTGGAGTCATAGCAATCATTGCTGTTTCTTCTTCAAGAGTATCAATATATTCTACAACACCATTAGCTACTAAATCATGCCAACTAAAACTATTATATTCACGTTCTTTCAACTGATCAATATCTCTTTTTTTTAATAATAACTTTTGATTTTCAACAATTAATAAAGGCCGACAAATCCTTCCGGCATCTGTGTAAATTCTAATTTCTCGGTCGCGAATATCTCTAACCATTGATACTTCCGAAACAATAATGTCCATTTGACGTCTTAACTTTCTTAAAGTATTCATCAAAAGATCAGGTTCTCTATGAATACCGACCCAGCAACCATTAACAAAAATTTTAGTTGCATCTGAAATAGCAGAAGGTGCTATTTCTTCTAAGTTTTCCATACTCCATTCTTCTAAAAATTCAAGAATAGGAGATGGCTGAGATCCTACTGAAATATAAGACATAAGAGCTAAATTTTTTACTAAACCAACAGCATGACCTTCAGGTGTTTCTGCAGGACAAATCATACCCCATAGAGTATTATGTAGTTGACGTGGCTTAGCTAATTTACCATCACGACCGATAGGAGAATTTACTCTTCTTAAATGAGACAAGGTTGATGCATATGTTAAACGATTTAAAACTTGAGAAACTCCTGCTCGAGCTTGATGAGCTTTTTTTTGATCTCCCCAATTACCAGTAGCTAAAGAGTATCTTAAACCATCTGAAATAATTCTTGTTTTGATAGCTAAATCCAAACTGAAGTCTTTACCTAAATCTATAAACTTTTGAGCGTACATTCTTATTTCTTTATTTAAATTTCTAAATAAGCCTCTAAAAAGATATGCTAATAAAGGCCCGGCTAAGTCTAAACGTTTATTTCCGTAATGATCTCTGTCATCTAATTCTCTTCTACCAAGAGAAGCTAATAATAAACGATGTACAATATATCCTAAATAATAAGCTTTTTTAGTTTCACAAAAATCACTAACACCAACGTGAGGTAGCATTTCTTTTTGTAAGATTTCTTTTGCATATTTTGTTCTTCTTTCTTTTGTTACACCTGGACGAGCTCCTCTGACTCCAATAAAATTTAAAGCAACATTTTGTTCTTGAATAACAAACGCTTCATCTAAAGATGGTTTAACCATTTCCATCATTTCAGGATCGTCAAAATCATAAATAATGTGTTCTAAAATGTCACGATCAGCAACAAAACCTAAAGCTCGAAAAACAATCATAATAGGAATTTCTTGTTTGATATAAGGAATTATAGCAATTATTCTTTGACCAATAGCAGTTTTTTTAGCTCCAGCACTACCTCTTGATAACATATTAACCCATATTGTTGATGTTGGTCTTGAAGAATGCTCTATACAAGATCTACATTCAGCTTTGTAAGCATACTTTGAATCTTTCATACTAAAAACATATACAGTATTAGTTGCCATTTTTTCTTGCGCAATTAAAACTTTTTCTGAACCATTAATAATAAAATATCCACCAGGATCTAAAGGGCATTCATTTAATTCTGTTAAATCACGATCTGTTAATCCATTTAATAAGCAATATGCTGATCTTAACATAATAGGAATTTTACCGATAAATGTTTTTAAATGTTGTGTTTCAATTTGTTCTTCACCATCTTTATAAACTGTTTTTGTAATATCTACATACAAAGGTGCAGAATACGTCAAATTTCTTAAACGAGCAACATTTGGCATCATAGGTGATGGAGCACCATCTTTTTCCCAATGGGTTGGTCTAGATAAATAAATTTGTTCAAACTTAATAACATATCTTGGAGGATTTTCAATTTCACCAGAATTGTGTTGAGCTTCAGCCTTTATTGATTAAAATGAATTATAAAAATTAAAAAAATTTGAAATTAAAATTAATTCAACTTACTTGTAGTTCAATTACAGCAGAATCTTCAACAATTCTTTGAACAGACATTTGAATAAATTCATCAAATGAATCTAATTGTTGTCTTACAAGACCTTTTTCATCAAAATATGAACTTATGACTACCCAGCATGCTTCTTGCCATAAATCAGGTGTGATGTCATTTTCTTCTTCATCAATATAATTATCTTGATCAATTTCTAACATTTTCAAATTTACCTAAATAAAAATCACGCTAAAAAATAAACATTTAAAATTACAAAAGCGGTATTTCAATTCACAAAAAAAATAGAGCCGTTTTTAAAAAGAAGCGGCAAATTTGACTAAAACACTTTTTTGGAAAAAAAAAATTTTTTCTATTTTTACAAAACTTTTCTCTTGAAGTTTATACAAAAATAAATATTTAAGGATTATACTGAATAGATATGAATAAAAATATGATGAAATTTATAATTTATTATCTTTATAATTTTAATTTATTTTGTATCAAAAAAAAAGCTTCATAAATTCACGATTTTTTTTAATTTTTTCATTTCAAATTATGTTTTAAAATTAAATTTTTCATGTAAATATTTTTGTTATTATTAAATCTCAATATTTTTTCATTTTTTTTATCTAAAATTTTAACTATTTCAGTATTTTGAATTTCATCTAGTTCAATAATTATAGTTATCCATTTCATTTTTAATAATGCCATTAAGAAAGATATTTACAACTTTATAAATTTGATTACTCATAGGATCATCATTTTCACTATTAAAACATTCAAAACTTAAATTAATATCACTTCTATCTTTTGAACTAGATGAAACTCAAAATCTTTAAACTTTACATCAAAATATTTTCTATGTTTTTAGAATAGTTTTTTGTAATATTAAATTGATCAACAGAATTAGTTTAAATAGTTTTTTTATTTTAACCAAGTTTATATGTTTTTTTAGATTTTTAATAGCCAAGTTTTTAGATGAAAAAAAATTTTCTAATTAAAAAAAGTAATAAAATTAGCATTCATACTTTACTATTATTAAAAATAGATGATAATGTAATTCTTCACAAAAAAATACTGTTTTTTATTAGTAAAAGACCCCTTTATTTCAACAGTTTTTTTTAATTTAAGATGAATTTTTTAAAGTTAGAGGTTTAAAAAAAACTAATTAGTTTATTATATTAATTTAACTAACTGATGAAAAGATACTATGAAAAAGTTTAAAAACTAATAAAGCTTAGATTTTTAACAAAAAAAAATAATTTTCTTGTTCGTTAGCACCTGAATTAGAAAATAGTATTTGATTAGATTTTTATGAGAATTATTCAAAAATTGATCTTAATTTGTATTTAACTCAAAATTTTTAATTTTAGATAAACATGTAACAAAAATACAAACGCGTGCAAAATTTGAAATCAAAAAAACTAATTTCATATTTATAATGTTAAGATTTGTGTAAAATAAAAATAATTAACTTAAATGATTAAAATTAGAAACATTAATTTCTTGTATTGGTTTGACAAATTTGAAAAAACTTAAAAAAACAAAAAAACAATATCAGTAATAACTTATTTAAAAAAAAACTAAGCTCTAAAAAATGCTACCTACCGGCTAAAAATGTCTCAAAAAACTAAAACTGTTTTTTTAACTAAATTGAACTAATTTTCTTAATGAAAAACTAAAAATTAATTAAAATTATACAGAAAAAATAGTTAAGCTAACTTTGAAACTTTGATTAAAAAACTTTTCAACTTGAAATTCAATACAAAGGCTTCTGATAATTAGCTTTTGATTTTTTTTAAGAACTGTAATTAAAGTTTGTTTTATTGAATACTTCATAAAATTTTGTTTTTAATTTAAGTTATCTTTGCGCACGGGCGGTATCGTAGACAATGAGGGATTTTCCTGAGTCGCGATTATTGCTAGTTGAAAACTATGCCCAATACCCCGCTAAGACGACGTGTATACACGTCGGCTAAAGCAATTTTTGAAGGCCGAGTAGGCCATCTTAATTAATCTAAAAATATAAGCACAAAAAATTATTCAGCACAGAGTAATAGGAGAATAATTTTGTGACAATATCCATGTTTGTTTTAAAACCTAGCAGCTTTTAAAATGATAGAAATTATTTAAATTAATTGTATGGATAGATAAAAGATTAAATGAAAAACTGATGTTAAAATTAATTAAATAGTCATTATTGAATTTAATTTTTTTGATCGATTTGAAAATAAGTCTGCATTGTCAAAACTTATTTTAAGAAATAATTTTATTTGTTTAAACTTCATCAATAAAAACTTTTTTGGTAGTTTTATGATAAAAATTAATAACTTTAAATTAAAAGTTTTGAATTAAAGTCTAATATGTAATTAAAGCATTTTCCCTACAAATAATTTTAAACATTTTCAAAGCTTTTTACATAAAAACTCTTGTTTGTTTGATAAGCTTTAATGATATTCATTTCAAATTGTATTAAACTAATAAAATTTTTCATAATTTTTAAATAAAATTTTTTTCTGATAAAATATAAAAATTAAAATGGAACTTGAAATTAAATCTTATTTTAATGGTTAGTCAAATTTCTTAATTAAAAAAGTTTCTCAAATTTTTTTTTTCAGCAAAATTAGTTAGTGATGGTAAAAGTTTTGAAGAAATCAATTTATCTAAACATGATTTCAAAACTTTGGATCAAGATTTAACTTTGAAAATTTATAACAACCTTGATTCAGTCAATAGCGTTAAACCTATTGTAGAATTATTGTCTGTTGAGAAAATTAAATCAATTTTGATAGATTTTAAAAAATCTTTTGATACACATTATTTAGATTTGGTAAAAGATTCAAACTCAATAAAGAAAGAAAGAATTGATGAAATTTTTGATTATTATTTAAATGAAGGATTATTTTTGAATCGTTCAAAAGAATATTCAAGAACTGATTATTTCATTGTAACTACTGATCAAACATTTTTAAACAAATTATTATCTAATGTTTTAAAAGAAATTACATCTGGTAAAAGAGTTTGTTTTTATGTGAGTTCAAATGATTTGAAATGTTCATCAGTTTCTATTTTGATTTTGAACAAATTAAAAAAATACTTTGAAAATGGAAGTTTGAGCATATTGATATCAAGTCATAAACAACAAATTGAACATTTAGTTGTAGAACCAACTTTAATTAATGTTGTTTTTAGAAGTAGTGATTTCATTTCAGCAATTGAACAATTATCTAAATTAAAAAATACTGATTATCATTGTAAGAATATCTTCTTTGTTCAAGAAAGTATTCAAGAAAACATTTTTAGTAGCTTATTCAAAGAAAAATGGGATAAACTTGGTTTATCTGATAAATATGATTATAAAGTTTCAAATGAAGATTTAGATACAATTCTTGATTATAAAGAAACAAAAAAAACAATTTATTTAGTTGAATTTTCAAGTATTCCTGAAATTATAAAAATGATAAATCATTGTCCAAATAATAAATTTATTTCAATTTATTCAAAAGATCATTCTGTTTTAGATTTATTTTTAAATCAAATAACAGATTGTCCATTATTTTGGATGAATACATTTTTAGAATTTTATTGTGCTTTACCAGAAATCGATTATTCTAGTTTAAAACCTGTTCAAAAAACTTTCTATTTTGGTAACTCAATAGAAATTAATGATATTTCAGAAATGTTAGCTAAGAAATTTACAGATTTATTACAAAAAAATGTTGCCTTAACTAATTTTGAAACTTTATACAAACAAATTATTTTACAACTAAACAAATTTTTTGATCAACAAAATGAAAATAAAGATATAGATCAAATTGCAATAATAAAATATTTGACAACTTTCCATAAAAGCTTAGAATTAAATTATGTAAGTTATTTTCAATTTATTCTTAAAAGTACTTTTTTTGTTTTTAATTTTATCTCTTTTAATATTTTCTTTAACTGTATTTTAATTAATCAAATTTTAATTTTAGGAAACTGAACGTATGAAATTTGTTACTAAATCATTGCCAAGTAATTTTGTTCTTCTTATTAGAATCAATGATGATACCAATTTAACTCATTTATTAAAATTTTTGATTCCAATTTTATTATCTAATAAAGCTATTCTGTTTTTATTAGATAAAAATTTGAAAGAAATGAAAACAATTGAAAGTTTCATTGAAAATTTAAAACAAAATAAAACTTTCCAAAATAGAATTGATGTTGAATATGGTAATTATCCAAAAAATAAAGAAGTTATTCAAAAAATAACTTTAAAGAAAAAAGATGTTGCTTTTATGATTGATTATTTGAAAAGTAAATCATTTTTACATTATGAATTAGAAGAGTTTTTATTTGTAAAAAAAACTTTCTTCAGTTTTAAAACTCCTAATATTAAAAACTTGCCATCATCTTATTAATTTTTTTTTATAAATTAAGTTTTTCGTTTAAGAACAATTGTAAAAGAGTAAATTTTTTTTAAGAATAAAAATTATTATTTTGATAATTTGAATGATTATCTAATCTTTAATTCATTAAAATTTTTAAATACTTCATTTATAATAACATTTGAGTTAATTAAATTATTTTTTGTTTTTTCTAAATACTGATTAAAGTTTTGTATTTTTTCTTGACTTTTCACTAAATTTTGATTAATTGTGTTTAAATCATTTAAAACTTTTTGATGACATTGAATTTTATATTTAACAATACAACTACGAAATTCCTTGTTATTAGATATTAATTTATCTTCAATAATATTTGTTGGTTTTTCATCTTTTTGATAATTCTTTAAATTTTTATGAATTAATTCTGTTGAAGTATTTAAAGTTTCATTCTCAGATTTTTCATAATCAGAATTTTCATAAGTTTCATCTTCTGATTCACTAGCTTCACCAATAACAATTAAAGCTTCTTGACATTTTTCAAAATCTATTTTAAAAATTAAATTTTAAAATTAAAATAAAAAAATTAAAAAATTAAATATACCTTTATCTGACATTTTACTATCTAATTGACTAATGTTTAAAGAATAATTTTAAACACATCAATTGTATAAAAATTAAAATTAATTTATTTTTAATAAAAATATAAAGATTTCCAATAGATAATTACAGTTTCTCATAAATAGAAATATTTCAAATTCATAAATAGAAATTAAACAATTCTCAATAAATAAAATTATAACAATTCCTAATAAATACAATTTCTAATCATTTAGAAAAACTTATTTTAATTTATAATATAATACTTCATTTCTGTCATTTGAATTACTGAATTATTTAATTAATTGTTTTAATTAACTTTTTAAAATAGAAAATAAGTTTTTGTCTTTTTTCATTTTTTTTTTGATTTTATTAATTTTCAATAAAGTTAAAAGAAAATTTTATATTAAAATTTAGTTTTTTGTGAAAATAGCTTTAAAATTTTTAGAAATTTTTTATTTATACATATTTTTTCTATTAATCGTCTCAAAAAAAAAAAACATTCATGTACTTCTGTAAAATAATTTTTTTTTGATGAACAAAACAGTAAATAAAGGTTATTTTTTATCATTTTCATTGTATATTTGAAATAATTTATAGATTAGCTTTTATTATTAATAAAAAAAGTTAGTTTAAAGAATTAAAAAATGATTTTGTATTCGAAATTTTTCATTTAATTTACCATTTTGATTAAAAGAAAAGATGTTTTTTCGATGACTTTTTTTGTATTATTTAATAGTAACTTATAAAGTACTATTTTAATTTAGTTGATTTTTTTTTTTTTTTTTTTTTTTTTTTTTTTTTTTTGAGTTTTTTTTCTGGCTTTAAGTTACTAGAAAAAGTTTGTTCTTTTTTTAAAAATGGCACAAAATACACGACAAGATTTTGATGCTGTTCAAGCTTTAGTTGATATGATTGAAATAAATACAAATCATTTAATTGGTTTAAGAACACAATGTTCATTAAGTGAAAATTTAACTCAAGCTGAGATTAGGACTGTTGAAACGAAATTAGTTAAATTATTTAGTAAACAATTTTTAGAAAAATTAAATTCAATAAATAACAATGAAAATATACCTTTACCAAATCTGAAAAAATGGTTAATAATTGTCGGTTTAACTGATAATTTTGTCGAGGTAAATTTATTCCATTAAAACTTTATTTTTTAATCTATTTATTGTTTTTTTATTAGGAACTTGATAAAAAATTAGAAGAAAGTTTCATAAACTTATATAATTGTACAGACAAGCAATTAAAGAATTTTACCAAAAATAACACTAAAGATGATGAGAGAAAATTAATTTTATCAACGAATAAACTAAAAAGTTGTATCGAAAAATTAAGAAATAATAGTGATCAAAATTTAGATGAAGATTTTTATTGGGATTCATGGCTTGATAGTAATTTAGATTTAAATAAAGATAATAATAATTTTTATAACTATAATAATAATGGTAAAAAAGAAATAAATTTAGGTCAAAATAAGTTGAAAGTGAAGCCTTCTAAAGATTTTGATAATAATTCAAATTTAAAATCATACAAAGACCGAAAACCTACACCTCCTCCCACACCTCCTTCAATGAAAAATAATTTTTTAAACAAGAAAGATAAAATTGTTACAAATCCAAATAAAAACTATAATACAAATTCCTCATCAGAAAATAGCTATAACTATTCTTTTATAACAAAAAGTAAATCCCACGAAGATCATTTGACCAAAAAAAACGAAAACTTAAATAAATCTGACTTGTAAGTAATTTTTGAAAAATATTTTTCTAGATTAAAATTATTTAATTTTTATTCAGCTTGGACCAGAATAATCAAAAAAGATTAGATTCAGAATTATCTCCTGATTTTAGAACAAGTTTAACAAATAGTAGATCTCAAGTTGTAGTTTCATCAAACGCAAATCATCAAAATGATTCTTGTTTAGAAGAAACTTTATCTTTAACAAGTATTGCTACTCCTCGTTCTCCTAGAACTCATGGAATGAAACATTCAATTAAACATAGGTTTGTAAATATTTTATGGCCTAAAACTGTTATTTGTAAGTTTTGTGGGAAACAAATGATTTTTGGAGTAAAATGTAGAGAATGTAAATTTAGGTGTCATAGAGAATGTGCGGAAAAAGTTCCACCGTCTTGTGGTCTTCCACCTCAATTAGTCAATGTGTTTAAAGAAACTTTAAACAATAAACGTTCGCCATTAACTTCAACAAGTTTACTTTCAAAAACTCTACAGTTTAATAAAAATAAAGCTAAATCATCCAAAAAAAAATTATCGCCCACATCTTCACCATGTAATTCAACTGCTCCTTCATCGCCTATTTATTCTAACCAAACAAACAATTCATCATCAATAAAAACTTTTAACTTCAACAATAATACTGATTATAATTTATATAAAAATCAAAAAGATGATTACAATGAATTTGACACTTTAGATAATTGTAATCAAAATAATTTATGTAGCATTAATTCAAGTGAATCAAATTACATGAACGATGAAAAAGTTTCAGCTATACGTTTGAATTCTCAAGAATCTCAAACATCTGATTACGACCAAAATGATCCAGCCTGGCCAAGACAAAACTCTTTAACTTTGAAAGAATGGGATATTCCTTTTGATGAACTTGTTAAAGAAAAAGAAATAGGAACAGGACTTTTTGGTACTGTTTTCAAAGGAAAGTGGCATGGTAGTGTTGCAATTAAAATGTTCAACATGGCTAATGGACTTGATAATAAAGAAGCTTTAGAAGCTTTCAGATCAGAGATAGCAACTTTAAGAAAAACGCGTCATGAAAATTTGGTTTTATTTATGGGATCTTGCATGAAACCTCCTCATTTAGCTATTGTAACTAGCTACTGTCAAGGTTTACCCCTATACACTCATCTTTACGAACGCAAAGAAAAATTTAATTTAAATCGTATTATAAGTATTGGCCAACAAATCTCTCAGGGAATGGGATATTTACATGCCAGAGGTATTGTTCATAAAGACTTGAGATCTAAAAATATTTTTTATGACACAACCAATAATAAAGTTATAATAACTGATTTTGGTTTCTTTTCCTTGAAGCTATGTTTTTCCAATGAGTAAGTTATTTATTATTTAAATTATATATCATTTTTAAACATATTTTTATTATTAGTAAAAATAAAGGACGTTTAAAAATTCACAAAGGGTGGTTATGCTATTTAGCTCCAGAATTAATGAAAGCTTTAAGACCTGGAAATAATCAGGACCAAGAAGATTTACCATTTTCATTTTTTACAGATATTTTTTCCTTTGGGTAAATTAATATTCACTATATATTATTTTTTAAAGTAATTTGATTAATTTATTTTAGTACTATTTGGCATGAATTAATATTTGGTGTATTACCATTTAAAGACCAACCTGCAGAAGTTGTTATTTGGCAAGTAGGAAAAGGAATAAAACAATCTTTAATAAATTTACAAGCTTCTAAAGAAATTAAAGTAAGTAAATTAAAAGTTTTATGATTCATCAAGCTAAATTTTTTTTTTCACAGGATATTTTAATGATTTGTTGGGCTTATAAACCAATTGAAAGACCTGAATTTAGTAAATTAGTCGATATATTAACAAACTTACCTAAAAAGCGTTTACAAAGAAGCCCTTCTCACCCAACTCATTTAATTCGTTCTTTAGATTCAATTTATTGACCAAATTTTTGTTTTGCTTATGTTTTCTATTTTGATAAATTATTTGTAAAAAAATTAAGCTGTGATTTTATTTTAATGATTTATTGAAAAAAAATAAATTTTTAGATTTTATTAAAAAATTATATTTAGCTTAAATAAAATGTTTTTGCTTTATGTTTTGTAATTTTTGATTTAAAATTGTATATTAAACCATTTTTCAAAAAAAAATCTTGAAGTTTTTTTAAGTTTTGTCATTTTATTTTTGACTAATTTTAAAAGTAAAATAAGATATTGAATTTTTAAGTTTTCAATGTATATTTAGAGTTTTTATAAGCTTATATAAGTTTACAAAAATTGTAAAAATTCTTTGAGGTTTTTTGTCTGAAAAAAATTAAGCTTTTACTTGAATTAATAGAGGTATTCGTGCCAATTGAAAAAAAAATTAATACATTAGCTCATTAAATATTTTCTTGTTTAAAAAATTATTTTTGAATGAAGCGTAAGTCTTAAGACACTCAAAAAAAAAAATTCCTTAGCTGATAAAAAAAGTTAACTTCAAATAAAATAAGGGGCTGTTTAAAAATAAAAAAAACGTCAATAAATTATTGGCTTTGTTTTTTACTAGGTTGTTTAATTGAAGTTCATTATAAGTTTTAGTATATATTTTAATTAATTTAAATCTATTTAAAAACCTTAATGTTTTTTTATTAGATTTAAATAAATTTTTCATAATGTTAAACTATTTATGTTTAAAAAACTATAAGAATACTTACATAAAAAAATTTTTTTTTATTTTACCTTTACTAGTATGCTACCTTATACATTATTATAATAATTTAAATGATTTAGATAAAACTTTGCTATTCAATTCAGAAAATAATCTTGTTTGGAAAGATTATATAAATTTATATAAAAATGAAACTTTGACTATAAAAGATTGTGATGAAAAAGTAAAAGGTAGTTGTGATTGTTTTTTTAAACAAATCCATAGTGATTTATCTTTTTGGAAGAATTCAAAAAATATAAATAGTCAAACTTTAAAAAATAGTAAAAGTTTAGGTGTTCATTATCAAATAATAAACAATAAACTTTATCGTCAAAAAAGTTGTTTATTCATTTCTAGATGTCAAGGTATTGAATATTTTCTTTTAAAAGTTTTGAAGAAAACTAAAATAAATGATATTGATTTATTAATAAACGTACATGACTGGCCTCGTTTGCATTATCAAAAGAATAACTTTTTTCCAGTTTTTTCTTTTTCCAAAGATGTAGATGTTTATAAAGGTAAAAAAAATATTTCTTACTAAGTTACTAATTTTTCTTTTTTAGATATTTTATACCCAGCATGGTCATTTAAAACTGGAGGACCTGCTATTAACTCACATCCAACAGGTATTGGTGAATGGGATTCAATGAAAAGAAAAATTCTTAAATTTTCAAATAAAAATTATTCATCTAAAAAAGATATAGCTTTTTTCAGAGGTTCCAGAACTAACCAAGAAAGAGATACAATAATTTTAATTTCTAGAAAATCAAATTTAGTTGATGCTAAGTACACCAAAAATCAGGCATGGCGTTCAATAAAAGATAGCTTAAATGATGAACCAGTTGAAGAAGTTTCATTTGAAAAACATTGTGATTATAAATATTTAATTAACCTAAGAGGTGTAGCTGCTTCATTCAGATACCGTCATTTGTTTATGTGCAAATCAGTAGTTTTGAATGCAAAATCTAGATGGATTGAATTTTTTTATGATTTATTGAAACCTTGGTATCATTATGTTCCTTTAGAAAGAGAAGGTAAAAATATAAATGATGTCATAAAGTTTTTAAAAAAATACCCATCAATTGGTGAAAAAATATCTGAGAATGGTTTCAATTTAATAAACAATTATTTAAATGAAGAGAACGTGTTATGTTATTGGAGAAAATTGTTAAAAGAATATCAAGCTTTGATTAAATATAAAATTAAACCTGAAAAAGAATTTATGCTAATAAATTAAAAAGTTAACCTTGTTAATTTTATTGTAAAATTATAAGTTATTTTTTTGTAAAAATTTATAAATTATTTGTCTAATAAAAGTTTTAAAAAATACTTTCAAACATAAGTTTTTCTAAAACATTATAACCATGTTTTTTTTAAGTAGATAAGTTTGTTGATGCATGTCTTTTGAAAGTATGAGCCCGGGTTCAAACCTCTAGCGTTGTATACTATATTCCGTTTTTTATGGCAGTATTACTTCATTTATTAAATCAATAAGTAATATATTCAAACGGAACAAATAAAAGGAATTTTATTAATCACTTCTTTTATGGTTTTGATAACTAATAGAAGTTTCATATAAATTCAACAAATTTTTTTTCCAAAAATTTTTTTTAGTTTTTTAAATGTCCCATGAAAATAAATGATGGTTAATCAAAATGTCTCTAAAACCAGAAATTAATGATGGTGGTTGTAAATCATTGATTAATTCTGCGTTTGGATTTAAATTAAATGGAAATTGACATAACAAACTAAAAAAAAATTAAATTTTTTAAAATGTACTATATTTTGTTTTTTAAACTCACTTCAGTTCTAAATTAATCATTTTCCATACTGGTGTTAAAATATAACTTGAAGAATGATAATATTTATTTAATAATTTTTTATCTTCATTACAGTAAATATTGAACCAATCTCCAAGTTGCTTATGATTTAAAGCAATACAGATTAAAGATCTTATTTTAACATCCATTGGTTCATTTATATGTGTTTCATTAATATAATATACAGATTTAAAAAAAAGTTCTTTAGAACTTAAAACGTTTTCTAGATCATCTAATTTAAACGTTTTTGTTAAGTTTAGTTTTGAATTAATTTTATTTTGCTGAAACTGCATGTAGTTTTCTGTAAAAAATAAACTTATTGTTTTATTAAATTAAATAAATATTATAGCTTACTTGACAATGTTTCAATTATCATCCATGGATGTAAAGAAAATAAATAAGCTTTTCGTAATCCATTGTTTAAAATACATTTTAAAACTGAACATAGTCTGCCTCTTACCAAATCGTTTATAAAAGGTGTCACTTTATCATTTCCAAACTTATTATATTCACTATGATTTTCATTTAAAACTTCAACAAATTTAGCAGGAAACCAGCCTTTATGATCATTTAATTTACCAATCCAACAATGCTCATCTGTTTGATCTAAAATTGTTATTATATCATTTTTTCGAAATCCTAATTCATCATCATCATTTCTTTTAAAATCTATTAAAGCTCTAGCTCTTTTTTTTTTTAAATTTTTTAGTAAAGGTCTAATTTCTTGTTTATTCAAATTTAAATTATTTTCAAATTCATTATAATTAACTTCTAAATTTAATTCAAATAATTTATCATTTGTTTGAAAATGTGTTCCTATAGCAACTATAGCTTCATGTAGTTCCATCAAAATAGCTGTTTGTCTAACATTTTTATATTTTAATTTATCATTTAAATCAGTCAAATTTTTGAAATTATTGTTTTTGAACATAAGCTTTATTCCGTTTGTGTTTTCATCAAACAAATTTATGTTTGAAAAAGCGATTCTTAAAATATCTTTTTCTGAAAAAACATTTTTACTAAATGAATTATTTTGATAAATATGTTCTAATTTAGAGCAACCTAGTTTCCATATTTCAATCAAACATTCAGTTGAATTTATATTATCAGGTAAACTGCTCAAAGAATTAATTAAATCTGCTGAATTTTCTATTTTATTTAATTCTTCCTCTGAATGAAGAATTAATCCAAAAGTTAATTGGAATATAACTACAAATCCATAATAAAAATAAAGATCCCATAAACGAAATAAATTTTCTGTTTTATTCAAGCTACTTGCAAATAATGAAGCTAACCAGTTATTTATAAATAAATTAATATCAATTTCTTCTTTTTTTAATTTTTCATCTAATTTAACACAATTTTTTTTGATGCAGTCTTTTATTAATTCATGGTTGTTTATTTTAGAAATTAAGTCTGATGTAAAAATTAGTTTCCATTCATTTAAAACAGAGAAAATTAACCAAAATGCATCTTCTTCTTCTAATATTAACAAAAAATTAGCTACTACTAAATTTAAATTTAGTGTATTTAAATTATCACAAGTAGGGTCTGAACCATTTCGTTCTAACCATTTAATAATTCTAGTTATACGTTTTAAACCAAGATTACATTTAGAGTTATGATTTTGAAAACAAATATTTTCAGGTAAAATTTTTATTGCTTGATTTTCGTAATCATTTTCTAAATGGCTACTTTTTTTACACATCTCTTCGTAATCAAGTTCACATTTATTTTTCATTAAAGATGCATCAGAAAATCTAAGCCATAAATTAGATCGTAAAAAATATGGAATACCTTGTTCAATTAAATTATCTAACTTTAAATTATGTTTTATTTTATTTTCAACATTAGTCCATTTTGTTTTAGGCTGTTCAACATTATTATAAGTTAGTTCTAAATAATTCAGCCAATCACATGTTAATTTTTCATAATTTGTTTGATTATTTGAATTTTTTTCTTTTTCAAAATTAATTTCTAAATTTTTTTCTTTTACCCAAACACATTGATTTTCTAAAGTGTTAACTTCTAATTTTCTATCTTTCTTAAAATTATTTTCTAAAATACTTTTGTTTTCTAAAATACTTTTGTTTTCTAAAATACTTTTGTTTTCTAAAATACTTTCGGTTTGTAAAATATTTTTGGTTTCTAAAATACTATTATTTTCTGAGATACTTTCATCTTCAGTTAAAAAATCTAAAATTTTAATAAAACTTTCTTCTGTCTTAATTTTACTTTGATTTTTTTCTAAGTTTTCTAAATCAATCAAATTAAATTGATTGTTATTAGTTTCTAAGCAAATTGATTGATTATTTTTTAATTTTGATAAAAATCCATATTCATCATATTTATTTAAGTTAATTATCTCATCAGAAGATTGTTCTTTAAAATTTAAATTATAAAAAATTTTTTGTGAATTCAGTTCGTTTGTTAATGAATATGGATTGATTAAACTTAAAGGATGTGTTATATTCATTTTAAAGTTTTTGTTTTGATTTTTATAAAAAGCTTCATATATATTAAAATTAATATCATTTTTTTTTAGATCAACAATTATTTTATCTTTAGATTCTGGTAATTTATCATCTAATTTGAGTAGTTTTTTTGATATCTTTTTAGATAAATTATCTTTTTTTTCTAAATCTGAATCATCTGAATTTAAATCTTGTTCTTCTTCATCTTCTAAAATTTCAGCATCTGTTATTTTATTTAAATAACCAAAATAATCTGTAGATATTGTTTTTTTAAAAAATGAAACAGCCATTTAATTTTTTTTTTAATGAATTTGAATAGCACCAATTAAAATTGATTTAAAAAAAAATCATCTTAATTATAAAAAACAATCAAGAAAAATTAAAAATTTATAAATTCTTATTTCACTAGGTATTTTATTTTGAAACTTGTTCACAAAATATTGTATACGACTACACTGAATCGATTTTATAGTTCTAGTTTATATCAGTAGATAGCACACGATTTAAAAAACTTTATGATCCAAGTAGTTTGAACTTTTTGACATAATTCTTAATTAAATTTTCAAATTTTTTTGTTGAGCTCAAAACTTGATGATAAATAATTCAGTAAACAAAAATTAATAAAAATTTAAAATGAGAAAAAAGTTCATAGAAAAAATTTTCAAGATAAAACGTTTAATGATTGATTTAAATATAAAAGATTTTGAACACCACAAAATAATTTAAGAAAAAAGATTTTTATTTCAAAAAAATTAAAGTTGTCTTAATTAAAGTTTATCAAATAACTGATGCTATTATTTGTATAAAAACCATTCGATCGATTAAAGCTTATTAATAAAAATTTAAGCGCATAGATTAATTAAAACTTATTTTGTCTAAAAATTCTTCTAATCTTAATTTTCTGACTAATCAATAATATTAAACAGCTACATTAAATGAATTTTTATTTTTTCTATAAAGTTAACATACAGGTGTTTTCATAATTAAGAAAAGACTGTTTATTTTCAATTATTTTTTAAGATTCAAACTTGAATTAATAAAAATTTTCAAAAAATTAATTTTTGGTTGTAAATTGAAAATCTAAATTGTAAATGTAAACTTTTAATATAAATTGTAAATGTGGTGTTTGATAAAAACTTAGAATATAAACTTTAAACATAAACTTTGAATTTAATTTTTAACTAAAAATTTTAAACGAAAATATAATTTGCAAATGTATATTGTAAATGTATTTTGTAAATTCATAACAAATGTTTTAATTAAAATTAAATTTCACGCTTCATAAAATATTAAGTATAAGTTTTTGTTTAAAAACTCTAGATACATAAAGTAATTAAAATATTTTTATTAACCTAAATGTCTTGATTTGAAAAAAATTGAAACAAAAATTTTGAGATTCCCTTTAATGACATTGAATGAATTAATAAAATTGATTTTTTTGTTTCAATTTTTATTGACTTAAAATAGATTAACTCATTTCATTTTAATCAAATAAAACTTTTTAATCAATTATTATATATTAGAAATCTTTTGTTAATTAACTTTATTAACAAATTTGGTTAATTTTTTGATTTGGTGATTGTTAAACTTAGTTAATTGTTTAAGTTGGTTAATTGTTAAATTTAGTTAATTTTTAAACTTAGTTAATTGTTTAAGTTGGTTAATTGTTAAATTTAGTTAATTTTTAAACTTAGTTAATTGTTTAAGTTGGTTAATTGTTAAATTTAGTTAATTGTTAAACTTAGTTAATTGTTTAAGTTGGTTAATTGTTTAAGTTGGTTGATTCTTTGAATTGATTTGTTTATAAAAACTTAAATTAAGAATTAATTTTTTTTCTTTCATTTAGTAATTATTTCTAAAAAAAATATCTAAAATTTTAGCCCTTTTTTTATAAATCAATTGGCAAAAACCATTAAATTTGTCACTATCTTTTTTATATAAAAACGGAAATCAAAAAAGTTTTTTTATGAAAATTAAACAAAAAAAATTATTGAAACATTATTCTTTTTCATTGCTTTAACCAGTTTTAAATAAATCGTTTTAACTTTTCAAATTAAAAACTATTTTTCATAAGTTCAAACTCTTTTTTAAGAGATCTTTTTTAAATAATTATTTTCAAACTTCATATAAAAAATGTCTTTAATTGAAATTTTTTCATCTCATAATTTCATATAAATGCTATTAATAAATTTTTTTTTACAAAATAATTGGTTACAAAATAGTAACAAAATATTAAAGTTTAATCGAAATTTCAGTTATTTAAAAGGTATTTTGCTTTTATGAAAGATAATTATATAAAAGTTATTTGTATAAAAGATATTTGTATCAAAGTTTGTTTCTAAGTAATTTTTATCTTGATAGCTTTTAACTTGATAATTTTTATCTTCATAGTTTTTATCTTTATAGTTTTTATATTAAAAGTCTTTACTTTAGTAGATTTTATTAAAATAGCCTGTATTCAAGCAAATAGTACCCCAATAATTTGCATTTAAATAAGTAACAGGGCTATATTCCAAAAATTAATATCTAAAAAAAAAGTTTACATTTAAATTTAACCTTTAAAATTTCTTCTAAATAATTAAAATTTTTTTTTTAAAAACAACTCACCTTTATAACAAACTTTGTTGTGTTTTTCTATATTCTTAATCTTTTTAATCAATTATTGCAAACTTTATTTACTAATTGTTTTTCTTTTTCATAATCCTTATTAGATAAAAATTAATAATCTTGTTTAATCTTATAAAACAATCTTTATTGATAATTCCTTTTTATCAAAGATTTTTTTTTCATTTTAAAAATAATTTTATAATACTCTCATCCTATTTATAATACTTAATATATATTTCCAATAAAATTTGATTTATTATTTTAGAAGAAACATATATTTTTATGTAAAACAAACTGTTTTTTTATGATTTTTTTTATAAACTTTTCTATTTTTTATAATTTCTCATGCCTAATACTTATTTATGTCAGTTCTTTTCAAATATTTTATTCGATTTTTTTCGAAGAAATATAATTATATTTTCAAATAACAGTTTAGATGTTTTTAAAATAATATTTTGATTGTTCTATAAATTAATTTTCAGTATTCCTTAAACTTTTGATATTCTTTTAACATTTTAGATATTTTTTTTAACTTGAATTTTGAATATTTTTCAATCAGCATTTTCATTGTTCTATGAATTTATTTTGAATTAGTCAATAAAATTTTGATTGTTCTTTAAAATACAATTTAGATTTTTTCTCTTTTTAAAATACCATTTGGTTATTTCTTTGTCGAATACATTTTGATTATTTCTTTTTTAAATACGTTTTAGTTGTTTCTATTTGAATACATTCTGTCTACTGCTCTTTAAAATAAATTTTGTCTATTTCTATTTAAATACATTTAATTTTAAAATAATTTAACTATTCTTTAAAAACTGTCTAAATTTTAAAAAACAATTTTTAACTATTAAAAAACTACGCTAAAAAAAATCTTTTGATTTGTCTTTTAATCAATTGAAACTAAGTTAAAATTATTTTAACAGATTTAAACTAATTAAATTAAAATTATCTTTTACAATTTTTTGAAATAAAAAAGTTTAAATAAAACTAAATGTTTTAGAAATTTTAAATTTAATTAAATGAAAATAGATGTAGATTTTCATCATAAAATTAATTTCTTTAAAAAGATTCAATAATAAAGTTATTAATTATAAAACAGAATAAGAGAAATAAAGAATAGCATATTAAACAAAAAAATGTTGAAAATGAAATATTAAAAATTTTTTTGAGAAAGTTTTCAAACATCATAAAAAATAATTCCTATTTTTTTTATTGAAATAAAGTATCATGAAGTTTTGAAAACTTTTAAAGATTGAAAAATTTTAAAATTATTTTTTAAAAAGAAAATCAAAAGAAATTATACTCTAAATAAAAAATCAAAAAAAAATTAAGTTAACAAAAATTAATAAAAAAATGATTATAGAATACAGTAGATAGAAATTATTAAAAAGAATGACTATGGAATATAGTTGATAAAAATAATTTTAAAATTTAGTTATA
Source organism: Anisodus tanguticus (assembly GCA_034509755.1). Taxonomy (NCBI): domain Eukaryota; kingdom Viridiplantae; phylum Streptophyta; class Magnoliopsida; order Solanales; family Solanaceae; genus Anisodus; species Anisodus tanguticus. The sequence goes on from JAVYJV010000099.1 coordinate 160,107, forward strand.
AGAAGTTATCAAAGAATAAAGTATTAAGAGAATAAATTGAAAAAAGAAAATTAAGAAAATTTTTTTAAAAAAAGAGTCTTATAAGAAATTATTTAAAGAAAATCAAAATATTATTTAAGAATTCAATATTAAAAGAAATTATTAAAAATAGAAATTTTTTTAAAAATAAATTTTTGAAGCGATCAATTTTGTTTACTTGAATAAATTTGAATAAATTGTAAATGGGTAAAAATAGTTTTGATGAAAATATCATTTTTAAATAAAATTATCAATGAAAATAACATTAGATGAAATTAGTTTTTATTTGATGATTAATTAGACTTCTTATTTAAAAATTTTAAATTTATTTTATAAAAATCATCTAATTTCATTAAATCTATTTAATTCTATTTTACAAAATTTTTTTTGTTTAAATCATTTAAATTTGGTGCTCTATCCACATAGAAAGGCAACAGAAAGTACCTTACGTGTTGTCAGGAGAGCTTGACCAAGAACGACCTAGCACAACACAGGGTCGCAGTATTACAATTATCTTTGTAATATTTTACTCAACTTATTTTTTTTGATTTTTTATTTCTTGATTTTTTTAAATTTATTTTTTAAATTGTTATACTTATACTTTATATTGTTGTTTTAATTTCTGTTATATGCAACTTACTTAATTCGCAAAATCAAGAAGGTCGTGTTGCTATAAGCTAATTTTAGGCGCCTCAAGCGACAGCCCTCTAAACTATGTTTACATAGACTTACTTTAAGTGAGGTCTAAGTGCAGCCTGAAAGTGAGTTGAATTCAATGTCTTGATAAATAAACATTTATTTTTTCTATATTTGTGTCTTTATATTATTATTACAAGTAAAGTGAAAGCATTTTAATATGTAAGTATTTTACATTCTTGAAAAATGATTATGTTATGAGTTTGTTAAAGACAGTTGTAAATAATTTAGAGTTAAAAATATAACTTTAGAGTTGAGAAATTATAAGTTTTAAGCTGTTTTATTTTAAATTTAAAAAATGAAAAAAAATTCAGAGTTAGAATAAAAATGAGTAAGATAAATTAATCAAAATAGATGAGATCATTTTAAATCATAAAAATGATTTCATTTAAAAATGATCAATACAAATGATCAATACAAATGATCAATTAAAAAAATTTAAAGATAAGTTTATTAATAATTGAAAAGATGAATTTAGAAAAAACTAAGTCTATTTGAAAAGTTTATTTAAGACTAAAAGTCTAGTTAGAAATTAAACTTAATTGAAGAATGAAAGTTTATTGAGAAATGAAAATGAAAGTCTATTAATATTTTGAAGAATAGATGTTGAAACAATTTTTACTAAACAATAATTTTAGTAACAAAGAAAGATGAATGTAAAGAAAAAAAATTGAAATCCATATGAAATTAATCAATATAACTCATAGTACTTAAAAGAAGCTAGTTTAAATAGCAATTAGTCATAAAAAAAAGTATCTATAAGTGTAAAAAAATTTAAATAACTTTCTTGAGTACAAATACTTGAAAATGAAGTGTTTTTCAATAGTGTTAAATACTTATGAATAATTAAAACTAATCTCTATTCTAAATATTTTTTAATAAAAATAATTTAAATTTGAAATAATTCGAATAATTGAAAATAATTCAAATTTTTACAATTTTTGATAGAAATTTCAAACTTTATCTAATTAAATAAAATTAAGCTCTAAAAAAATGCTAATAATCCGAAAACTTATTTGTTCAAATTTAACAAACTTTTCCAAAAAACTTTTTTCAATACTATTTAATTGTTAAGATTAGTCAAAAGCCCGTTAAACAAAAAAATAACAAACTTAAGCACTTTTTAGATAACTATTTTTTGTTAATTTTTAGCATAGAACTTTTACAAATTTTTTTGTTTATTTTTCAAAGTGTACATTTAAACATTTTAAAGATTTGAAATACTTTTACATTTTCAAAAGTTTGTTAATTTAAAAATTAAAAAAGGTTTTTTAACTTAAAACTTAGCTTCTTGAAAAATACTTTTTAAATTAGTTTCATAAATTTCTAAATTCAACACAATCTATGTTTTTTCATACTGAAAACTCTTTGAACCTTATAAGTTTTTTATTATTTTGAAACTCACTTATTAGAAAATTTATTGGAAAAAAAATTTCTACAAAATTAAAGTAAAATTTCCATTGAAACTAAGTTTAATTAAAATTTTGGCAAATAAAAAATAAGATTTTAGTTTAGTAAAAAATAAAAATTAAGTTGAATTGAAAAATAAGAGTTAAGCTGAATTAAAGTTAAGAACTATGTTGAGTTAAGATTGAAAATTAAGTTAAACTGAATATTTAAATAATGTTGAATTAAGATTGAAAATTTTGTCTTACTCCTGAAAAAAAATTCAAATAACCCAAATTAAAAGGTATAATTAAAGTTGTATGATTTAATTAATTTAAGCAAAATTATTGGTTTGTTAAGAAACTTTTTTTACTTTACAAAAATAAGTAAAACGCAATTTGATATTTTAATAAACTCAAATAAGAATTACTAAAAATAATTCTATTGAATAATATTAGACTTTGAATAAATTATTTTATCAGGCTATAAATAAGTTTTGTAAAGAAAAAAATTTCTTATTATCTGGATTAATAGATTAAAGGTTTATTCCTTAAATTTTTGACCAACTAAATAAAAGAAAAATTTAATTATAATTAGTTTACCTGTCTAAAAGTTTATTGAAAACTTTTCAAAAGTAAATTCTCTTATATTCAGATTAAGTTTCTTAAAATTCTTTTTCAATTCTTTTTCAATTTTCAAAGTTTTTTCAATTTTAAAGAAATTTTTTTCTTAAAATAGAAATTAAAAGAAATCAAGTTTTGATAAAAATTCAAAAATTCTATTAATTTTAATATGAATTCGAAGAATCTTAACATAAAAAAGTCAAATCGTTGTAAGTTTAAGAAATAAAATCGTTTTTACAAGAGTATAAGAAAAGTATCGTTTTAATACGAATTTAAGAAACAAAATAATTTAATAATCTCATTTGAAATTATTCAAAATTATCTAACAAAAAATTATCCAAAAAAAATTGATCAAAGTTTATGAAAACAAAATCATTTTAAAAGAAAAATTTAATCTAAAAAGTTTAATTGACTTTTTATAAACGTATTAAGTAAAAATTGAATCAAGATGAATGAATTTTTTCAATGGTCTTTTAAATCATCATATAGTTTTCATAAAAAAGATAAATTTACAGTTAAAATTTTAGTTATAAGATAAAATAAAAATAACTTTTGTATTAAACGAATCATTCAAAACAATTGCGATTCGTGACTTGAATTTAAACTTTTTTGACCACAAAAAAATAATTTGAAAAAAAACTTTTTTAACCAAAATAGTTTTTATTTTCATCATAAAATCTTAATTTATTTATGTTTTATAACTTTTAAATTGATACTTTGTGAATAATTTTAAAGTTTTAGATAATTTAAATTAAATTAAAATAAAAAGTTTGATACACTAAAAAAACTTTCTCTAATTAATGATAAAAATTTTTTTATGCAACTTTACAAAGCTAAGAATAATTAGGAAATTTTACTTAACTAGTTAACCTGTAAAAATTTTTTATTACCTTAAGATAGATAAATTAAATTAAATTAAATCACGTAAATTTAAATTTTATTCTTTTAATTGATGTATAGAAATAATTTGATTTATTTTTCTCTAAATTTAAGAAATGAGCTTAAAATAAGATCAAAATTTATCAATTATTTTAAATTTAATTTACTTAATTTATAAATTAAGATTTGAGTTAAAAAAAACTAACTTACTCTATTAAATCAATGAAATTTGAAAATAAATTTTAGATCAACAAAATTGAAATGTGAATAAGTAAAAATAAGATTAAAGTGAATAGTTTAGAAATTACTAAATCAAGAAATTAGCTTAAAGAAAATATAATTAAATATATTTGAATGAAAAAATCAATTAAAAACTTTAATTAATAAAGCTTATTAACTAAATTAAACAAGAATTTAACTAATTTGAATGAATAACTTTATTTTAAACTATTCTAAATTAAATCTTTGAATAAAAAAATACACTTTGATGTTAAACGCATAATAAAAGCCAATAACTTAAGTTTAAACTCAATAAAAAAACTATAAACAAAAATACTAAAAGGATTATTGCGTATACATTGTTTAGAAATAAAACTTTATTAATAAACTTTGATTAAAGTTTAGTTCTATAAAAAATAGTTTTATTATTATAATAAACTAAAAAATTTGAAGTATCATTTATAAAAAAAAGTCTTATTAAATTTGATTTTATTGATTTATTCAAAAACTCTTAATAAATTGAATAGAAATTAGTTTACCTTTTCAAATAACTATTAAAAGTTTTATTAATGAATTTTTTTGTTTAGTTATAAATCAAATTTATAGAAATTAAATATTCAATTGGTATAAGTTTTATGTTTTATATTTTTCATTAAAACTGTGAAATAATTTTCTTTAGTTAAGAATTGCATTTTTTAGAATTTTGAAAACTTACTTTTAATAAAGTTTTGAAAATTATCTATAACTTCAAATTGAAAAGAATCTATATTTAAGGTATAAGAAATATCTATAACTTTAGTTTTAGAAGACTATCATGTTGACTTTAAACTTTAAAGAGTATCTTTACAAAAGAGTTAAAAAAATACTTTTTTCTAAAACTTTAAAATTTAAAAATTAAAAGAGTAACATTTGCTAAGAATTAAACAAGAAACATTTGTAAAAATTTAAAGAGTATTTTTAATCAAAACTTAACAAATACTTTCAATTAATAGTTTGAAAGATATTTTCAAAAGTTTTTAAGACTAACTTTGAAAAAAAACATTTAGTCATAGTATCTGAAAAAAAAACTTCAGCTAAAAATTTGAGAAAAATCTTTTGTTAAACTTGAATTAAATCTTTGACTCAGTAAATATATTTAATCAAATTCTAAAATTATCTTTAACTAAACAATTAAACTAAACTCAAAACTTTGTTATACTTAAAACTATATTTAGTCAACAAATATATTTAATTAAACTTAAAAATTTAATTCAAACCGAGTTTTTTTATTGATATAAACTTATTTAATTAATTAAAAAAATCATCGTTTAAAGATGCTATTAATGTATCATTTTATATTATTTTAAATTTAAGCCTATAAAATTTACCCTTTTTTTTCTTTTTTATGAAATTTCGGATGTTCATCTTTTTTTTTTTAATTTAATTTGAATATGTTTTTACCCCACATGACCTAAAAATACATAAAACAAATAAGTAAATAAAATTAATTTAATTTTTGTTCTTTAAATTATTTAGAAACTAATAAAAACCGTTTTTTAATACCCAAAATTTATGTTTTTTGAATTTAATATTTGAACAAAATGTTTTGTAATTATATCAAATCTTTTTTTTAGCAATCAAATAAAAGTATTTCTTAAAATTATTTTAAAAGTTTCCTCAATAACATCTATAGGATAAGTTTTTAATGAAAATAAATCATTTTTCCTAAATAATTTAATTATTTATTAAAACAAAAATTAATTATTATTTAAGATGAAAATTCATTTAAACTTTCTTAAAGTAAATTAAAAACTATCTTGTATTTAATTTCAAAGTTATTAATTTCCTGTTTCCTTTAGAGAATTTTTCAAACAAAACATTTAAATTAAAATTAAAAAACTTTTTTTTTTAAAAATACTTTTCAAGACTACAAAATGTGGTTAATACAGATTATTTATGAACAAAAATTTATTCAAAAAAGATTGAAAAAAAACTTGAAATCAATTAACAAAGTTTAATTAGTTTTTACCAAAAAGCAATAAAAAGCTTAAGTAAATTTAATTTGAGAAAATTATAAAGCTTTGAAACTAAAAACTTTTTCAAAATACAGATCACTACTTAAAAATGAAAAACTTTCATTTTCTTTTAAAAATAATTTGAATTAGTAATTCAGTACACAAAAAGTTCTTTTGTTTCAAAAAAAACAGAGAAGAAAAATCAAATACTGACCTGTGTTGAACTGATGAAAAATAATTTTTATTTTTAAGAGAAAATTTGAACACAAAATTTAATAAAATTTAGTAATCAAGCTTTAAAATATAACTCGTTGAACACTAATAAAATTTTTTTTTTCTAATAAAAACTTCTTTAGCATTAAAATGAAGAAGAAAAAAAAAATTCATCACTCAAAAATTGAAAATGCCCTGCAGAGAGATTAAAAAAAACGAAAAATTTTTATTTTACAAAAATTTTAACTATTAAATATCCTAAAAACAAAATTTTCAATTTAGAAAAAAGTTGCAAAAAATAGTTTTTTGTTCTAAAAGAACAAAAATGAATCATTGTAATTAATTCCTTTTTTTTAAATTAAATCATCAATTAAGATACATTATTTTATGTAAAACTGCAAACAACAAACTTTAAATTTTTTCTTTTTAAAGTTTAATCATAAAAATTTTTCTTATTTTGAAATTTTATTTACTGTTAAAATTTTAATTAACAATAAAAATTTCCATTAACTTAAACCATTAAATTAAGTTCAATTCTTTTAAATAAAAATTAAATTTCAAATTAAAAACTAAACTTTTAATTGTTTTTTAATCTTAAACTTATTTTGTTAACTTAATTTTTAATTTACCATAAACAACATTTCTAACTTCAAATATAAATGCAACTTAAATTTAATATAAACAAAGCCTTTGATGGCATATATTTTTACATTAATTATAATTTGACTTATATATACAAAAACATGTTAAGGTTGAAAAATAATTTTAGTATGAACTTTAATTAATTAAAATCTTATATTTTCAAAACATAGTCAGTTTCAAAATTTAATTACTCTTTAAATTTATTTACTTTTAAATTAATCTTATATTTAAGTGAAAACTTGTGACGTTTAAAAACAAAATCACTTTCAAAACTTATTCACAATCGAAAAATAATTACAATTAAACTAGATACACTTAAGATGTAGTTATTCATAAAATTTAATTTAAGTTAAATCTAATTTAAAACTTCATTATATTCAATACTTAATCATACTTTAAATTTAATCATATTCAATACTTAATCATACCTAAAACTTAATCATATCCAAAACTTAATCATACCCAAAACTTAATCATACCTAAGTTTTAATTTAAGCTTAGTTGTTATTTTTTGTTTTTGAAATCTAGACATAAATAAGAATTTGTCATAACCAGATATTTTTTATTGTTTGAAGTTTAAAAATTACTCATTTTAAATTTATATTAAAGTTTGAATAAAACATAAAACTAATTATGATCTTTTTTGTGTATTTTGATTGAAAAATTTCTTTGAAAGTTAAAAAAGAAAACTTTTACATTTTTCATACTTTTACAATTAATCAACTTAGAAAAGTTTGATTTAAGATTAATTTTAATTTTCATCAATGACTAATATGAATTAAATTTTAAATAACTAAAAAAAAGCTTATGAAACTTTAAATTATGAATTAGACTTTATAATCAAATAAAAACTATTGAAAAATTCTAAAATTTAAATTTCAGCAAACTAAAATAAATATTTTTTTTGAAACAAATTAAAATGTAAGCTCATGTTTTTATAGCTTAATATATACCGATAAAACATTAGCATAATAAATTGAATTTTTAAATCGATATAATGTTTAGTAATCTAATCAACCAAAAACAACTTTTAAACAGAAGTGTTAGAATTTTTTATAGTCATCTTTAAACAATTTTAAAACGTGTTTACATTTTATAAAAGTTTAAAATGACAGAAAACTTTGAAAATTTTTTTATTAAACTTTTAACTAAATTTTCAACTAAACTTTTAGCTAAATTTTTAGCTAATTTACTTTTCTAAATTAATTATGTTTTTAGTTTACCTTTTTTTTCAACTCAATTAAATTTTTCAACCAAATTTTCTAGTTTTATTAGTTTTTGATTTAATATTAAGTGTTACAATATTTTTGATTTTGAATTATAATTTTGGTTTAATACTTTTTGTTGAATTGTGTTTAATAATATTTTTAGTTTAACTATATTTTTACAATTTCAGTTTTTTTACATTTAAGCTCAATAATACTTAATTAAACTATTTTTTTGTTTCAAATTTGTTCTAAATTCGATTGATTTTTCAATTTAATTGTATTTTTTAATTAAAAATTTAAATCATAAAAATTCGCAAAAAGAAGGAAAAAAATTAAAAAGTTTTGTAACAAAATATTAATTAAATTAACTGGTATTAGTGTTGAAAATTTGATTTTAACCTATACAGGTAAAAGTCATTTAATTTTTGTAATAAGAGATTTAAAAACGCAGGTCATTTTTTTTTTGAGGAGATAACTTTTAATATGGTTTAATGAAAGTATCAGTTTTTATTTATTCATCAAAATAATGATTAAACAACAAAATATTCTCAAGACTTAAGATTCAAAAAATTTTAAGCTTCAAGAATAAATTTTAATACTCAAATTTATCTAAAAACGGTTTATGTATATTTTAATGCATTTTAAATCATCTATTGAATAAATTTCAATGAACTTAAAAAAATTGATGAAAACAGCATAATATTGACAATTAATCTTTTAACCTTAATTTATATAAAGTTTGCATATAATTTTGGCCATAGTTTATTTAAATTGACAATTTTAAACTTTTTGAAAACTTTTTAAAACTTAATTGTAAAATAGTTAATAAAGAAAAAAATAACGGAAAAGGAAAAAGAATATTTTTTTTTCAAAATTTTAGAGTAAAAAACGACAAAAAAAAACCAGAACAAAATCGAAATATTCTCTTACCCAAACAAATCGAACTTTCTTTTTTCTTTAGAGAAATTTTCACCGGAAATGGGTAAAAGAATAGGAAACGGACAAAGTTAAAAAAAAACCAAATTCTAACTAAATTTTAGATAAAAATGTTTTTTCATATAAGCATTAGTATCATATAAATAGTAAAATATAAGTTTAATATTTTAGTTTAGTAATATTCTAAGTATCGTTTTTATTAATTTAGTATTCAATTGAGATCTATTTTTTTTTTTTTTGAAATTTCGGATCATTCAAGTTTTAATTAATTGAAAAGTTGAAAACAGTAAAAATGTTTTAACTCATTTAATTTTGCTGATTTAGTTAAAAAAAAATATAACATTGAAAAAAACATTGTTTAAACTAATAAAAAACTAAATAAATTTAAAAACGATTCTTTATCTAATTAAGTTTAGAACTTAATTAGAAACTAATTAACTCAACGTAAATTTTCTTGAAGCTTTTACTAGAATAACAAAAATTGTCAAATTTTAATATCTTAATGGAAATATGTTTTATAAGTTCAAAGGGACATAAAAATATATAAAAAATCTTTTATCTGTGTATATAAATTTGAAATTGGATATACAAAAGTTAAATTAAATAAAAAGAAGTATTGATTTTTTTACTGTTTATTGAAAAATTCATCTTAATGTCTAAGTTTTGATAATATATTAAAGTTTGAATTATTTAAAAGCCCCATCCTTTAAATCTTTTGCAAATTATTATGTTTTTGAACAATTTTATTGAGAAGGTCTTAAAAATACTAAAAATGGGTTGGACTTGTAATAAATTTTTATAAAATGCTTTATCTGAAAAAATTTATACAAAGCCATGCCTTTTTTTTGGCTATTTTTTTTTTTGGTCAATTCAATGTCTTTGAATGCAACAGAATCTCAAATCAACAAGATCAACTTAGTTGTTCGAAAAAAAAAAATCGTAAAAAAAATCAGCGTGTTTTTAGTTTTTAAATTTTTATAAAGTCAACAGCTTCTTTTAATTTTTTGTTTTAAAGAAAATTTCAATTAAATTTTTTATTGACTTATTATTTGATTTCATTTGTTCATTTTATTGACTATTTTAATCATATTTTTTAATAAAAAATTATTAAGAATTAGTCATCATTGATGATTTAAATTTAAAAGAATCTCAATTATTTTTTTCTAGTTTAAAGTTGTTCAAAGTGATCTTTTTTGAATCTTCAACAAACTTTCTAAATTAGTTTATTAAATTGTTTTATAAAGTTTTGATCAAAAATTTTTTTTTTGTATTTTTATAGTTTATATAGTTTGAATTTATTCTACTTAATCATTTTTTTTAAAGTGTTTTCACCTGTATTTTGAAAGAAATTTTAATCTTTTTATTATTTAAATTGCTTTTAAGATTTTTAAGTCTTTTTAAAGTTACCACACTTAAATTTAATTTTGACCTTTTGTTCAAATTTTTGAAAAATATTCACAAAATTTTTTATCGATTACTTGACCATCTTTTTTTTTTATCAATTTTCAATAATCAAATTAATTTAATAGTTTTTTGAAATTTTTTTTTAAAAAGAAATCAGTGAAAAATTTTGAACAATACAAGAATCATTTTGTATTGGATTGGTAAAAAGTCTATTAAAAACAAAATGACGAATTCCTTAGCGAGAAATTTTTAAAAACTTTTCATGACAAAAAAGATTCTATTTACTAAGTGAATTTATTAAAACTAAGACAAGCGTGTAAGATGATAATCGTTATAACAATAATGTTTTTGTAAGTTTTTCACAATTTTTTTTTTCTTATTGAAAAAAAACAAAAAACCACAAATTATTCTTTTCATCCTAAAAACAACTAAAATGAATTTTCTTTTTTAATTTTTAATCCTTGTAGCTTGAAATTTTTTTTATAAAAAGCAAACACACAGTTTAAAAATTTGTAAATCAGTTTTATATAAATTAAAATTAATTTAAATAGAGATGATATTTTGTTAGATTAAAAAAAACAAATTTCTTTAATCATTAAAGAGAAAAGAAATTTGTGACAGAGAGTTAATCTAAAGTTAAAATAAATTTATTTAAAAAAGAAAAATTTAAAAAAGAAAAATCAAAAAAGAAAAATTTAAAAAAGAAAAATCAAAAAAGAAAAATTTAAAAAAGAAAATAGTGAGGTTAAAAAATAGAAAAGTTTGAATTCTATAATTTTTTTGTTTTTTCAATTTTCTTATAATTAACTTTTTCTTATCCTTTACTTTCTCATCCTATTTCTTTAAAGAATCACCTTTGATCAGAAATAATTAAAACAGTTTATTAAAAAAAAATTAATTTAAATTTAATTTTATGAAATTAGAAAATTAAGTTATAATAAACTAAAAACAATTTTTAAATTTGTAGCTTTTTGTATAAATATGCGCTTACTTCCTTTGTATTTTGTTCATTATAAAACTAAGATAATACAAGTCAGAAACTGAATTGTATTATCTATATTCAGCTGATTAATAATAAACTAAGTATAAGCCGCTGCTGTGCTTAATTTTTTTTATTCTTTAGTTTTCTTTTTTTTTGAATTTTTCTTTTCTAGTATTTTCTTAAGTTTGAATTAGTTTAAAAAATAGAAAAATATATTTAGAAAAAAATTTTTACAAATAAATTTTCTAATTTACTAGACATCTTATAAGCATTTTCTATTTTATTATAACTTAATTTTTGTAATAAGATATACTACTGAAATAAATAAATTTGAACTATTTTAGAAAAAAAGATTTTAACCAACAATGTCTTTTGTTTCTTTTATTTAGTTTTAAATTAATCCTAATCCAATAAATTCTTTCATTTTTGTGTAGCTTTTGTTTACTTTAAAAATTATCAAATAAACTGATTTTCTTTTGTTAATTTTTCAAATGTGTATAGCTAATATTTTAGACTATTTAATTTTAATTGGTTTTCTTTACAGGTATTAGGATATTTAATAGAAAATTTATAAAAAGAGAAATATTTCAATCAAAGTGCAATACAATTAAAGTGAGATATATTTTTTATTGAGTTTTTATCAAATGAAAAAATTCTAAAGGGTTTTTATTTGGGTAAAAAGTAAAAATTTAATTCAAAATTTAAACTTATTGTTTTATTAAATAAACTCATCTTTTATGAAAATTCTAATGCAAGATGATTCTCTTTTTTTCTGGTGAGTTTTTTTTTCTAATTAACTTTATAAATTAATTTTCTTTCTTTATAGTTTTTGTTTTTATTTTCTTTGATTTTATACAAGCAAATTATAATTATGATAATTCGGATAATAATTTAATAAGTAATAATGTAATAACAAAAATGCCTAGTTTTACTGAAAAAATTACAAACCAAACTGTTGTGCTTGGTAGAGATGCAACATTTCAATGTAATGTACAAGATATTGGAGATTATAAGGTAAGTCAAATACTTTTATTTTTTATCTAATAAATATCAAGTGTAAAAATTTATTTTTGCAAATATAAATTTTTTTGTTGAAATATGAAAAACAAAAGAATTTTAGTTTTTTAAAGAATTTTAGACAAAAAGTTAAAATAATTGAAAATATATTAGTACCTGTGAAAAAATTCTGTTTATAGAAACTTCTCTTAGGAATTAATTTTTAAGTGAAATTTTATAACATTTTTTGGATGAAAAATTTTTTTACTTCATTATAATGGAATTTAAATTTAGAATATAAATTCTTTTATTAATTTTCATATTTAGATATTGAATTTTAAGCTCAATATTAAGTTTTAATTTTTAGTTCGATATTAAATTTTAGAAACTTTTTAGAAACTTATACTGATTTTTCATATTATTTAGTAACAAATATTTTTCAAATAAAACTATTTTTAAAATTAATTTATTCAGATGAACGAGATGAAGATTGATACAATTTTAGAATGCATTATAATAATTTGAGTAAAACTTTTTCTCAATAATTTTAGCCAATTTATAGATAATCAAATTTCTTCATACTTTTAAAAACAATTATATAATGCTATCTGTTTATAAATTAATAAAAAAATTCATGAGCTCATGATTTCTTCATAAATATTTACAAACTTTTTGTTCTTTTCAATAAATTTTTTTACATATATTCCATTAAGAATAAAAAGCATCTAAGTATCAAGTTAATGGATTTATTGGTCAATAATTTTGTTTATATTAAATACATATTTTCTTAAAAATTATTTTGGTTTAATTTTAATGAGAAAAAAATAACAATAATTTAATAGATGAGATCAATATTTAAATTTCTTTTATGATAAGCCTCTTTTTAGTTTAGATTTAAATCTATTAGAATTTTTAATTTTTTTTTAATTAAGATGTTTTATTTGAAAACTGTTACAAAAAATATTTAAATTTTAGTTATGTTTTTTTTGATGATGATTTTTTTATTTCGAATGTTTTTTTTCATTAATCTCTCTTGAGATATAAAAACAAATATATTTTAATTTACTTGCCTCCTAGTCATAATGTAGACAAGAATATAAAATATTTTTTTATTTAATTTATATGACATAAGTTTTCTGAAATGACGAATTGATTAAAAAATTATTTTTTGCTGATAGAAAAAAAAATTTTCATTAAGTTACATTTTTTCTAAAATTTGATTAATAATTATTCAAAAACATAAAAATTTTATTGATTATTATTTAAAACTTTATCAATATATTTAATTATTTTAATATTAGATTGTAATCTTCAAATATTGATTATTTTTCAAAAATCTTTTCCAAACTATTAGTTAAGAAAACCATTTTTAAAATTATTCTTAAATCTTTTATATTTTTAAAAATCAAAACATCTTTTCAATAAACTTTCATTTATATTTCTTTTATTTAATATTCCCCTATCTTTTTATTTATTTGATAATTCTTTATCTTTCAATATTTTTTTAAATTATCCTTTATTCAGTTTTTAAATTATTCTTTTTAAGTATTTCTTAAAATTATCCTTTTTATAAATTTTTTGAATTATGTTTTTTTTTAAGTTTATTAAAATTATTCTTCATTTGAATTTCTAAAAATTATCATTTCTATGGTTTACCAAAAATTATTCTTTACATGGTCTTCTTAAAATTATCCTTTATATGAGTTTCTTAAAATTATTTTTCATATGAAATTACTCTTCAAATTATCCTTTATGTAGAATTACTTTTGAAATTATCCTTTACGTTGAATTACTCTTAAATTTATCCTTTATATTAATTACTCCTAAATTTTTGCTTAAATTTTTAAATAAGCTTCTTTTTCAAACTATCTCTAAATAATTTAGTTTTTCTGATTAAAATTTTAATCAAAATTTTTAATTTAAAAAACATTTTCAAATTTATTTAAATTTTAACAAACAAGTTAACGAATATTTTTTGTATTCAAAAATGTTAACTAGATTTTTTTAACTAGTTTTCCTAAACTCTTGGGTATCTAATCATACATTTAGCGAATCAAAATTCTATGATTAAATTTATTTTATCATTACTTTTACTTAAATAAGATATTTCAAATCAGTTAAAAATTGTTGAAAAGACCTTAATATTTGGTGTTGTAAAAACAAAATAATCATTGAGTTTCAAAAAATAATTTTTAATTTTATTAGTACTATTGATTAGTTTAAAAACCTTAGAGACAGACAATTTTTTTACTGTTGAAATAGATATTCAAATAAATCTATTGATGTTTTTTAGTTAGATTTTTTTGTTGATATTTTTTAAATTATTTCAAATCTCAAATTTTATTTAAATTTCTTATTTTACAGGTTGCTTGGATTTATAAAGATAAACGTGAAATACTCGCATTAAAAAATGAAGTTGTAAGTGATAGAAAAGGTAGAATAAAAACATCTAGTCATGCACCAAGTTCCTTTTATTTACATATTAAAGATGTTAGGAAAGAAGATCAAGGTGAATATATGTGCCAAATTAATGCACCTCATTATTTATCTCAATCAGCATTTCTAAACTTAGTTGGTAAGTTTAATTGAAAAGGCTTTTTTTTTTAACTAAACTTTGATTTTGTTTAAAGTACCTCCAAGTTTTATAGAAGAAAAGACTTCTTCTGGTGCTGAAATTAAAGAAGGAGAATCTGTTGAATTAAAATGTGCTGCTCAAGGTTATCCTGAGCCAGAAATTTCATGGAGAAGAGAAGATAATAAAGATATTGAAACTCAATCAAATAATGGAATGAGTAGTAAAAAAGGTAAAATTATTTTTTCAAGTTGAATTTTTTCAAAACAATGATAATTTTAGATGGTTTTATAGAATTTTTTTATAGAACACAAATTAATAATTCAGGTTCATCTTAAACAAGTTTTAATTAATTTATTTTTAAATTTTATCAAAAGCTGTAACTTTACTTTTGAGTTATGTGCAGTACAAATGAAGATAAATTAATTTAGATATAACTTGAAATTAACTAAGGATTAGAAAACGATTTTTATGTTTAATTTTATGAAAGTGAATAATTTTTATTTTTTTTTTTAGTTAAACTTGTACATGGTCAGTATTTAAATATTAGTAGAGCTACTAAAAAGGACATGGGTGCGTATATATGTATAGCTAAAAATAAAATAGCAGCTGCCATAAGTAAGAGGATTTTTTTAGGAGTATGCTGTAAGTAAATTATTCTTTCTATTATTTTAATTACATATTTTTTTTAAATTTGTCAAATTATTGTAACAAAGTTTAAAAATAGTTTTTTTGGCTCATTAAAGCTTAAAAAAACATACATTCACAATTTATCTAAACTAATTTAAATTTTTGTTTTTGATTATTCAATTTTCAAGAATTCATTACTACTAATCAATTGGTCAGAATAATTTTAAAGGGCTTTAATTTTTCCAACTTCTAAAAAAAATTTTATTGAGAGTCATTGAATTTATTGAACTTATTTTTGGGAAATTATTTTTACTTAGAATTGATAATTTTTTTTCATATATATAAGACAGAAATGTTTTATTTTTAAATATAATATTTGAATTTTGAATTAATCTGGTTTTAGATTTTGTTTTCTTATAAAAATAAAATATTTTCATCAATTGAATTATTTATAAATTTAAAACTTTAATGTAGATTCAAATTAAGAATCACATTTTTAGATAAACTTTAAATTGAAAAAAAAAGTTTTAACTTTATGTTTTATTTTTTTTAGTCTTTAAGTAATGAATTTAAAAAAAATCATATTTTCATATTAATTTAATAATATTCAACAGGAAGTTATTTTAAGGTTTATAAAGAATAATTCACTTTAATAACAATTTTCTAAAAGTTTTATAAATAACAACCTATAAGACAGG
Organism: Anisodus tanguticus; assembly: GCA_034509755.1. Classification (NCBI taxonomy): domain Eukaryota; kingdom Viridiplantae; phylum Streptophyta; class Magnoliopsida; order Solanales; family Solanaceae; genus Anisodus; species Anisodus tanguticus. Next base: position 176,203 of record JAVYJV010000099.1, read on the forward strand.
AAATAACTATAACTTTCATTTTTTTTTAAAGATACTTTTTTAGTGGAGAAATATTTTATTGTGTTTTATCAATTTAATTTAGTTAATTGTTTTTATTCTCTAGTATTTATTTTCTTTTAATTTGAATACTTGTTTTTAATAAAAGATTTACACAAATCAAACAAAATATTTTGTAAAAGAAACAATTACGTTTTAAAGTGTAATTTCTTTATGAAAAAAAATTTGATTAAACATAAAATCAAAAAAACTCAAGAAAAAAATAAGAACAATGACATCAAACACGTAAAAGAATATAAACTAATCATCAGATTATTATGTGGTTAAATGTTGTCACGTTTTGGTTCTTAAGCCAAAATTATTGTTCTTAAATCATAATAGAATTTTTTTCTTTACTTGCAAACTTGTGAATTAGATTAAAAAAATTATAATTTAATTCCAATTTTTTAAGGACATTTTGTTTTTAAAAAACATTTTATTTAAGTATACAAATAATTTTTGAATATAATCCTTAAAAAATTGAAAGGATGTATAATCTATTCAAATTATTGTTTTTTCTTAAAAGCAGTTTTGTTTATTCAATTTTTTTTTGCTAAACTTTTTAAATTTTAAAACTTCAATCTCTTACTTAAAATTTAGAAAAAATTTTATTTTGATTTTAGTCTATAAACTTTAACCTTTATTGAGTTTTTTATTCATAGTTTTATTTAATCAGTTAGAAAATTACATTTTAACAAGTATACATATAAAAAAATAATTTAGAAGCTGCCTAAGTTTTGAATATGATTGTCTAGATTGAAATTTTTTTATTTCTCACACTGTCATGACATGTGCTTTTGAACAGATACACCTTATATCTGATTCAAATCTATTAGTATTTTACATATAAAATTATAATCTATGATTTAACTTCAAATTTTTTAAGTAGTTCGTTTAATCCTACATTTAAGATTTTAGAATTCAAACTTTTTCATTAATCAACTAAATTTAATTTTTCTATGAAATTAATTTATTATAGCTGAGAAGAAAAACAAATTTTAATTTTAAATATTGCTAGATATTGTCGAATTATTTCTTTATTTTTTGTTAGATTCAATTAGGTTTTTCTAATGATTTTTATTGTCAAAATTTCATTGACAAAAATTAATTTTTTGATTTGTGAATACATCAAAAAAGTTTTTTATTACTTTTTCTTAGTCTTATTCTTTTTATTTTTTTCAACAAATTAACGCTTTCAAATTCAAAATAAAAAATCTTACAAAAAATTTCAAAAAGATTTATTTTTTTATTAAGTTTTAAAGCTCATTGATCACAGATAATATTTTAAATATTATAACCAATAAAAAATGCAAGTTTTTTAATTTTTTTAAACAAACCGAGTCTTAATTTTTTTTCACTAAAAATATCGATTACAGATTTTCAAATTCTAACTTTTAGGTTTAAAGTTATTTTAAATTCATTTTAAATTTTGATCCTTTAAATCTTATATGTGAAATTTTTTTGTAAGAAAATTTAAATTTTTAAGCTTCAAACTTTTTTTACTCAAAAAATACTTTTATTGTTTTGAAAAAAAATTGGAAACAATAAAATCAATAATTAAAACTTTGAATTAGTTTTAGTTTAAAATATCTAAATCATTTAAATGTTCTCTAAAAAAAATAAATTATTTTCCGTAAGGTACAATTTAAATCTTTTTTAATTTTATTTTACAATTTCATTTTTATTTAAATACTCAATAGTTTCTTTTTTATCAATCTAACTTGATGTTTTTTTAATCATAAAAATTAATTAAAAAGATTTTTAACGTTAAAGCACTTGATGGTTAAAATTTTAATAAAAGATACTTTATTTTTTTTTATTGAAATTTTACATCATTTTGTTTACTTAAATGAATTAATTTTTGTTCAAATAGTTTTTCTTTTTGTATTATTCTCAAATTAGATATAAAAACTTTCATCTAAATAAAAATTTTTTTAGAAAAAAATTTAAATTAAGATAAATGAGATTGTGATTTGATTTAAATTTTTAGTCATGATACTTTTTTCAAATGCTAAATAATTTTGTTTTTACATTGTTGAAAAAATATTTTTAAAAACTTCATAAATTGATAAAAATTTTTCTTTGATTATTAAAAAAACTTATCTTAAATTTGAAAAAAAATTATAGATAATTTGTCTTTAAAGCTAACTAATTTTATTCTCAATTTTATCCGGATTTTTTTTTTTCAAATTTTTCATTTTTTTAAAAAGATTTGAAAATTTTTTAAACTTAAATAGAAAAAATCATTAATAATAAAATACATTTAAAGTTTTATCGAGTTAGAAAATTTATTAAAATAAAAAAATCAAGTAACTTTTTTTTTAAACAAACTTTTGGAGAAACTTAATTTTTATAAAACTTTTTATGTAGCTTTTTTAAAGAAGGAAAAAACTTCTTTTTTTTTAAACTTTCTAATAACTTTCCTAAATTTATTTCAACTTTTTTTAGAACTTTATTTTTAAAAAAAAACTTTTTTATTTCTATTTTTAGAGTAATTTTTTTATTGTAAATACTATTTAAAGACTTTCAATAGATCTTTATTTAATATAGATTTGTAATTTTTTTTTTAAATTTCAGTTAATATTTTTTTTAATTTTTTTATTAGCTCCTTAAATAAGATTTTGTTTTTATTCTATTTTATGATTAAATTTTTTTATTGTAAATATTGAGTAATTTTGAAAAAATCAACAGAGAATGATTTATGAGAAAATAACTTAAAGCTAAAAAAAAAACTTTTTGCTAAAAAAAAGTTAGCTTATGAATTAAATTTTTACATTAATTTTACTATAAACAAAACTAAGTAATGAGAATTTTTCAATGTTCTTGTTTACAAAATAATTCATCAAAAATGTTTAACAAGTTAGAATACTTTTAAAATTTTTGTTTTCACTAATTTTATCTTAAAAAATCTTGTCTTTTTATATTAAGTTAGTAGTTATGATTAATTAAACACTTTTACTTTTAATTGATATAATATAGATTATAATCTATACTTGTGTTTATTTTGTTATAAAGTTTTTTTAAACTAAAGATATCTAATTTCTTTCAAAAAAAATTTAACATAAAAAATCAAAGTTTCTTAATTTAATTTAATATTTTTTTGGGACAAAATACTCTAGTCCTAATTAAATTGACTTTTTTTACAATGTCAGATCTAAAAAAAAATTTTCTAAAAAAATCATCAAAAAAAATTTAAAGTTGAAACTAAAATGTTTTTTAAATTAAAAAACTAAAATTAAAAAATAAAACTCTAAATTGAAATTTGTAGTAACTAAGATGGTAACAATAAAATTACTCAACATGTAAAATAGTTACGCTTAAATGTTGAGGCTGATTTTATTATTTTTTTGTAACTGAGTTTTGAGGAAAACTTATCTAAAATACTAAACAAAATTATTAAAACAAAGCTAACACTTAAAATGTTAATTTATTAAAATTAAGTTAAAAAATAGTTTAATTTTGAAATAAATTAAAATATTGAAACTTTGAAATCAAAATATTTGTATTATAAAACGAAATTCTAAAAACTTTTAATATAAAAAAAAATCAAAAATTAAAGTTTTTTTCAAAATTAAATTTTCAGACTTTTTTCATTTTTTTTTAATTAGTTTTTAATAAATCATATAAAAACAGCTTGCTATTAATTGAATAATATAGTTAGAGTTTTTTATGTGTTCATTACAATTAAAAATAAAATTTAAAAAAAAAAACTCTATAAAATTATCTCGGATGAGAAAAATTATTTTAAAATTTCATGGAAAACAAATTTTAAAAACATTTAGAAAATAAAAACAGATAGTTTTAATAAATCTCGATTGTTGATTTAAAAATGAAAAGACATTTTCTTTTTATAAATTTTTGGGTTTTAATAAAAAATTAGTTTAAATTAAACTTAGTTTGACAATAAACAAGATAATTCAAGAAATAATTTCAAATACTCAAAATCTCATTTTAATGTCTAATTTATAAAAAAAATTTCTGTTTTTTTTTTTACAAAAGATAGTTTTGAAAATTATTTTAATCTTTTTCTGAACATTTAAGAAATATTTCATGAGAATTCAATAGAATTAAAAGACAACAGTTTTTAAAAAAAAAGAACTTAATAAACATTTAATTATTAGTTTTAGTTAGAATTAATATGGTAATTTAAAATGAAAAAAAAAGTTTAGTGTAAACATTTTTTGACGCTATTTGAATTAATTAAGCTAGTAGTCAGTCACAAATTATTAGCGTAAAAAAATTGTTTTTTTTTCTTAAAAAACATTAAGTTTATTTAAAGTTGTACCATCTATCAGAACTTTTTTATGATTAAGTAACAAAAATTCAAATGTTTTCTTTTCTTAGAATTCTTATTTCAGTTTCTCGACAAGTTTTAAAATCTTATGTAATTTTGAATATTTTCAAGACGTTTGTAAATTGAAAACTTAAAAATAATTTTATTAGTTTCAGCTTATTAATAATCTTTTTGACTTTTTTTCATGAAAATCTATTCAAATTTTTTTTTTCTTCACAAATGAAATATGAATAAGTATTTGTAGAAAAATGAAGAAAAGCTGAATAATTTAAAAAAATTGGATATTGATATTTAGCTATTGATTTATTTGAGTCATATAGAAACTTTCAAAATAATCATTGAGCTTTTTAATCTAAAAATAAATTAAGAAGTCACATACAAAATGCTTAATTAAAACTTTTTTCAACTTTAAATTATAAATGACTCTTTACAATTTTAGTTGATAAAACTTTTTTCTTTGTTTTTTAAAAAAATTAAGACAAAAATCATTTATAAAAACTAATAAAACACGAATTAGCAAACTATTAAAACTCTCTTTCTCATTTGTCAATTTTTAACGCACGTAATTTTAATAAACTATTTCATGTTTTTTTTTTTTTTTTTTTGGAAAATTAGTTAAAAGATAAAAACATCATTGAACTTAAGTTTTTTTTTTGATTTTTTTCAAAACAAGACATTTAAAGCTAATTTAAGTTTTTAACAGTGTTAAAAAAAATGAATTTTTTTTTTAGAATTTAATTTTCAATTGAGAACAAACTTTTTAGAATTCTCAAATCAAATAAATTTCTTTTTACAAGTTCAATTTTGAATAAAAAAAATTTTTTTTTTCAAAAAAAAAAAGTTCTTTTAACTAAAGTAGTACTTTTGTTTTGTAAAGATAAAAAGATAGGCTTAAATATTTTGCATTAAAATAAAAGTTTTCACTAAAAATCTTTTGCAAAAAAAAATATAAATAAAAAATGAAGTCAAAATAAAATTGTCCACAGAAAATTTAAACTTATTTTGAACAAATTGTCAAATAATTTCTGCATCAATAGATTTTTGATCTCCATAGCCGCAAAATTTGAGTTTTTTTTTATTTTTGTGAAAATTTTTTTTTTCAAAATTAATCTTTACAGATTCAATTTTAATATAAAATCTTGATAGCTTTTTTTATTAATTATTTTATTTATTGTTTTTTAGTTCCACCTTGTATTACATTCACCTCAGCCTTTGGTTTTAGCATCTTTAGGTAGTGACATAACAATTAAATGTTTGATTGAAGCTTATCCAGAACCTTTAACTTATTGGAACATTTCTAATTATATTATAACATCAAAAAATAATTCAAAATATGAAATACAGAATGTTCGTAATGTGACAGCTAATTATAAAGGTGAAATAAGATTAACAATACGTAATCTTGAGCCATCAGATTTCACAACATACATATGTGTAGCTGAAAATGCATTAGGGCATACAATGGCTAAAATTACGTTAGATATGATACCTACACCAAAAACCACCAAAAACTACAACATCTTATTCAATTTTAGAAACAACAAGTCAGCCAACAACAAAAAAATATTCAAATAAATTTAATAAAATTAATATGAATAACATTCCAAATAATGTAAATTATGAAAAAAAACCAAAGAAAAAACCAAACTATAAATTTGAACAAGTGCCTAAGCATGGATTAAATAATAAAAATTTACCTAATGATCTAAATCCATGGCCAATAAGTCAAAGATCTTTCTCATCTATAAATTTCATTTCAAAAGTTATTGTAAGCTCGGTTGTCATTTTAATTTTAGCTGAAAAAAATATAAATTTTATATAAAAGAAGCTTAAAATTTTAACACTGTAGAAACATAAAATTGTTCATAAAGTATAAAATTAAATAAAAAGTATTTAATCTTTTATACAATCAAAAACAAAGTCATAGTTTTTAAAAATTGTAAATATTTTTTAATGTTTAGCTGTTTATAAAATCAAAATAAGTTGCTCACAGTTCATCTTTTGAATTTTACATAAAATATACTCAAATTGTTTTTTATTGAATTTTGAAGAATAAATAATTATTTTGAAAATTTATTTACAAAGATTTTCTTGTAAATTTTAATTAAAACAAATTTTAAGTTACTTAATTTTTAAGATCAAATTATTTTAAAACGTGTCAATTTTAAAGCTAATTCTACATCTATTGTAAGAAAATTTTCTTGTTTATATTTTCAAAAACTTTTTAAATTTAGACAAGCGTAAACTAATTGATAACTTGAATTTTCAGATATCAACTTTGATCGATATGGAGTTTTTAAATGAATTTTTTGTAACTCAATGTTGATTTTTCAAATTTAATTTATAAATAAAATTTGTATCAAAATAGTTTTTTTATGTAAACTTATTTATAAATCATTTTAAGTTTAACTAATTTAAAAATGATATAAAATTGAACTAATTTATTTTAGTTGAAGTGAAAAATTTTTTTTTTCTCTTTGGATAAAACTAAATATTAAGTCTTCTTGGATAAACTAAAAATTAAGTCTTTTAGGATAAACTAAAATATAAAAATTTTTAGTCATACTAAAATTTAAGAATTGGATAAACTAAAATTAAAATTATTTTTTGGGATAAACTTAAAATTATTTCTTGATAAAACTAAAAATGAACTTTTCTTTAGAAAAAGCTTTGTGAATAAACCAAAAATCAAAAATTTTTAAATTAAACTTAAGAGTTTTGGGTAACTTAAAATTTAATTTGAAAAAAACAAAACTAATTATTTATTCAATTTTATCAAACAAGACAATTTTATCAAACTAGAAAAATTTATCAAACTAGACAAATTTATCAAAACTTGAATTTTAAGATAATATTTGGAAATAGAATGTTGATAGAAAATTTATTTTTAACAAAAACATTCAGAAAATTGGATTTAATTAAACTAATTTGAATAATTTTAGTTTTATTAAAATTGTTAGATATTATTGTGATGAATATTTATCTAAAACTTTTATTTGAAATGATGGTTAAGTTTCATAAAAAAGTTTAATGTTTCATACATTAATCATTAATTTTTTTTTCAACCACGATAAAAGGTTTAAAATAAATTGAGCTTTAAATTTAATTTTTTTTTATTCATTTACCAATTAACATTTGAGTATTTAAGTTTTTAATGTAAATGTTTTAAGGTTTTTACTAATCAGTTCTTTAAATTAATTTTTAATCTTTTTAAAGATCTTGATAAATGTTATATAATAGTTTAAAATGAATTTAATCAAAAATTACTCATAATTGAATATTTCAATGTAAAATAATATTTTTAAGTTAGTGAATGTTTTTTAATTTTCGTAATAACTTAGATTTCAGAAAATTCATTTTACAATTATACTAAAAATTGTTTTAATATGAAGATTTCCCAGTTTCCTAAACTGAATAAAAAGTGTAAAACAAAAATTGAGAAATTTGAATTATTAATCTTTTTTTATCTAACTACTTTTTTTAAAAATCAATTTTATATTTAATAAAAAAGTGAAGAAATTTGAGGAAATTTAGTTAAAAGTGTACTAAATTAAAAATTTATCTTTTCAATAAAAAGTGAATTTACTTTTAATTTTTATTTAGTTTTTTACCAGTAAACATATTTTTGGAATATAATTAAAAATGATGTGTTTTATAGTTTTTAAACTATTTTTTACTAATTCGAATTAATTTAGTTTTTTAAAATTTATAGCTTCTGTAGTATTTTAATTTTATAATTCACAGAAATTTAAGATAATTTTAATTAAGTTTTTTGAGAAGTCAAATGACAAAAACATTTTTTTTAAAAAAAGCTATTTAAACTTAATTGGAAAGTTTTTTGTCTAATTTGTTAAAAATTTTATTGAGACATTAAATTTTGAAATTTTTGTGTTGAAGTTTTTAAAAGAATAAAAGGAATAAGTATATCAATTTGTTTTAATTAGAATATTAATTTTAAAAAAAAACTTAAAACAAAATAAAAATTTTAAAATTAACTTTAATTAGTCAAAGCATTTAAAATTAATTTTATAACCTTATTAAAGGGAATTTGGTTTTCAAAAAAAGTCTAAAATAATTTTCATAATAATTAGAGATCTCATTGAAAATATATACAAAAATTATTCTTCCGAAAAAAAAAATTTTGAAAACTGATTCTAGTTTTTGATAAGTTTTACAGCTATAAACAATAAGTCAACTGAAAATTTAGTTAAATGAACTTAAACTCCAAAGATCATTATGTTTATTTTAACTACTTTTCATTCACTAGATAATTATTCAATTTACGGAAATTATCATTTAAATTTATTATTGAAGTTGGAAAATTTTTTTTTTAAATTTAAATCTAAAAAATTATCTGATTCTAAGATATTTTCAATTAAATTTTTTTTGAATAAAAGTTTATATCATAATCAATAATTCAGTTAATTTTCTTTTATTAATAAATTTATTCAAATTTAATAGAATAAATTAGCTTAAAGGTTCTTTTCAATTTTTTAATTTGTTTTTGAAAAGTTTAAAAAAGATGTTTAATTTGAAAACTTTTTTTTGTTTTTTTTTATTTTGAAAGAAATTAATTGAAAAAAAATTAGTTGAAATAGCTTATTTAAATTTAAAAAATATTAATCAATCTCAAAAGATAAAAAATCAAGTTTTGTTTTATTTTTTAACTTAAAAAATTAATGGAATTTAGTTTTAAATAGCTTTAGATAACTAAAAAAATTATTAAAATAAGATCAATTAATTAGTTAAAAACAAATTTCTACCAAAAAATATTTTTCTAATTTTATTTAGTTTTTTAGTAATCTTTAAAGAATATTAATAAAAAGCTGGTTGGAAATTATCTTTAGAGTTATTAAAAAAGAAATATTTAGTATAATTTAGTTTAATATTACGCTTTAAAAATGCTTAAATCTTATACTAAAAGTTGTTTTTTTCAGTTTTCAAAATCTTAATAGGTATAACTTTTTATTTAAATTTATAAACTAATTTTTTACATAAAAAATAAAATCATTTGATATCATAAAACTAAGGCTTTCGTGATATGCTAACGCTATCTAGCTTCATAATTAATCATCAAACATATTTATATGACATTTCATTATTTACTAATACTTACTGTTATTTTAAAACTTATTCGCTTGATGAAATAAGCTAACGCGCTTTAAAATTTTATAATAAAATTATCTATGATGTAATTCATTGTAATTATATAAGTGAACTTGAGTTCTAAGAACGTATATGTTTATTAAGCAGTCTCATAAAGAGTACTGAAGCAGTGTACATGATAAGTTAAGGAAAATAATCAAGTGAGCGACTTGCCCCTGATCTGAAGGGTTAGGTTAAGTTTTAGTAATATAATTATGAATAATAGTAATACATATATGTAATGATAAGTTTTAAATAGTGTAAATAAGATAACTATCGTATGATCACTTTATTTGGAATAGCGTCTATAGCACTAAAAATCACGGTCACATTTGATAGCCCTTATGCTTATGTTCTAGAATTTTCCAAGTGTTATTTGTTTAATAGTTTGTGTTTATAATCATCTCTAATAATACTTAAAGCGTCATCGTAATAATAAATTTTTTACTCTTTTATACACTAATGTACACTTACAGACTTCTTTATATTACCTTAATCTATAATTCCAAAAGATTTATTTAAACATTTTTTAACTTTCTCAATTGTTGTCATATCTGGTGACATTAATTTCATATCATCTACGTAAATAAAAATTTATATCTGTAACTTTAAATTGAAAAACAAACAAGTTTTCCAGTCTCACTTTTCAAGTTATCATCACTTTTAAATAATCTTCATCTAATATTCTAAAATTCGTGTTAACATCTGCATTACCGATGTAAAATTCTTTTTTCTACCTTTTGGTTGTAGTTACTATAATGTCATTACCTTCAAAATTACCCACACAATAAAATTTTGGGTTAAAATGATGTTATTGAAATATCTGACAATTCTTATTCATCCCGAATTACCTTGGCATATAAGAAAGAACATGGTAGAAGAACGAGGTTCTGTGTAGATTTTAGAGAATTTAATAAAAATAGTAGTACCAGAATGTTATCCTTTTCTTAGAATTGAAGATCTAATAGACAGAAATTGTGGATGTAAATACTTTACATCTTTTCAACTCAAGATGGACACTATCAATTTAGAGTATTACTATTTGGATTAAAAAATGCACCATGTATATTTCAGAGAATTCTGTCCAATATTATAAAAAAAAATGGTTTAAGGTTAATTACAGTCAATTACAATTTAACAATTAAGCAAATTGAAGCAGATCATTTTAGTAAATTAAAATGCCAATATAGTAACTTATGTATTTTCTGTGCTACATGTTTATGTTTTGATTATAATCCTAATAATGAAGTTGATGAACTTAGATATGATTTATCAAAACTAGAAAATCAATTTTTTGATTTTATTAGTTTATATAGCTAAAAATATAAATACATACAAAAATTTCCAATAAAATTAAAAAACAGACTACAAAGATATTTTAGAAAAAATATATTTTTTAAAATATTAAGTTTTATTATTAAAACTTCTTGATTATTTTTGAATTTTTTACTAATTTATTAAATGCTTAATTTATTTGATTTAATAAAATTTTGATAACTTATTTAAAAATATGCTCTACCTATCGGGAAAATTAAGCGTAACTCAATGCTTCAGAGCTTTGTTTATTTCAAACTGTTACTTAGCAACAATTTTTAAGAAATAAAAAATTACTCAATATGGTATTCACAAACAAATTTGACATTTGTATTAGGTTTTTTTTGATTAATTTTTTTTGTATTTTCTTAATCTTCTTTAAATATCTTTTTTTGAACAAATTTTATGATAAAAAATAAAATATAATTTGACAGTAGAAACTAAAATGGCCGGTTGTTTAGACAACATTCAAATGCCTAAATTTGAATGGTTAGATTTGACAGAAAAAAGAAATGCTTTTGCATCAGCTATTGCTGGAGCTTTGGTAATTAAACTAAATTTTTTTTTTCTTAAGCTAAATTATTTTCAAAGTTTTTTACAGGATGGTGGATTATAATTGATATAGCTTCACATTATGATAATTTTAATATTGCTTTTCATGTTTGTGGACTTTTTGGAACTATTTCTTTGTTTATGTAAATAAAAAATAAAATTTTAATTAAAATCTAAAACAAAATTTTTTTTTAGGATAAATGCAGTTTCTATCAATCAAATTAGAGAAGATTCATATACTGGTGGTTTCTTTGGTTTAAATGGTTTAAGAGTTTTGGATATTTATTGGTTTTGTATTAGGTTTTAGTTCCATTATTGCAGCAACTTGGTTATTATTTTCAAATTATTTATTAGTTGATAAACAAGAAAAATATCCTGAGTTGGTTTATTTTTACAAAATATTTTAGTTTTTGCTAGGTAATTAATTTTTTTTTAAACAATAAACTTAAATAAATTAACTTAAATTTTTTATTTAGCCTCACTGTTTTTAAATTTGGAAGAGTTGAAGAAGCATTTTAAATATTATTTACTTATTTCACTGAAAACAAATTGTATTATAATTTTCTGTTCAAAAATTTTTTTTTATTCACTTTATTTTATCTTCAAGATAAAAAAATCAATTACATACTTTATTTATTTATCATTTTTAGTAACCATGACATTTTTTTTGATTAAAACAGAATTTGTTTTTTTAAATAAAGATCTTTTATATTTTAAAATCATGTTTACATTTATTTAAAAGTAACAATTGATAAAAGTAATTTAAGAAAATTTTATGAAGAAATTGTTGTTATTTTAAGATAATAGAGAGTGGATAATCAAGATTATTTAGCTAATCAACTGTAAGTTTTATGAAAAAGTAAAAATTGACTCTAAAAAATTAAAATTTTCTTTTTAAGTTTTTATTTATTGAAAGAACATTAAGTTTTTAATTTTTTTTTCAAGTTATTTAGTTTTGCTAATTTTAATCTGTAAAAAATATAATTGCTTTGGAAAAAAAAAATTATCATAAACAAAATGAAAAAATTTTTTTGTATACAAGAAGTAAAATGAGTTCAAGAATTTATTGGTTTAAATACATCTAATTAAAATTTAATAGTTGTAAAAAAAAATTTTTTAAATTTACTCTTGAAGAAATGTCATTGAATTTTGAAAAAAATTATATTACTTCAAGTTAAAGTAATCAAACTATTTTACATAAAAATTTCAAAATACATTAACTTGCTATTTGAATGATTTTTTTCATGATAATTGAAAGTAATATTCAATCAAGTTTATTAAATCACTATTTTTATAAAACTTGTTTAGTATCATAAGATTATTATTAACTAGATTAAAGAAATCACAAGGAAATTGATTAGAGTTTTTAATCTTTAAAACCTGAAAAATTGTTTAAAAACTTTTTTTAAAATTTACTTTAAAAAATTATTTCTAATTAAATTAGTTTTCTGAAATTGAAGAAATTGATTCAAGTTTTTCCCAAAAAAAAATAATTTTTTCGAAACAAGTATTTTCTGAAATTAATTTTTTACTAAAAAATATAAATTTAAATTTAGCGGTATTTACTTTTTTTATTTATTTATTTACTTGTTTTACACTAAATGTAAATCAAGAGAATGCGCAGTTTTTCGAACTTTTTATTTTGATTTGCAACGTAAATGTCAATTGAAGCAAAAAAATCGAAGATATTAGCTCGTGATTTTTTTTTTTAAGATTTATTTACGTTTATTTTTTTTTTTCTTAGTTTAAGTAATAATCATTTTAAATCAAAATTCTTGTTAAATGTTTTTTTGATTTTTTTGTGACGAAGTTTAATTTTGCTCAACTATTTAGAACATTCTTTCAAAAAAATTGAAATACTTTAATAAATATCAAATTATGGGAAAAAAATTTTCTGTTTAAAATATGTAGTCAAATTAATTAAAGTTGATCAAATAATTAAGTAATTTATCTAAGTGCAATAGAAGAATTTAAATTAAAAAATTAAAGTAAGTTAAAACTTAATTTACGTTTTATTTTGATCATTAAAAGTAT